>JABUQX010117260.1:32500-35000 GCA_015478945.1 Trachelipus rathkii | reverse complement strand
AGCATTATATTAATATTTATAATTATAATAATAATTTATTAATTTTTTTTTTACAGTTGTTACCACCACTCACGGGCAGAGCCCTATTCAAGGAGGGGTGTTGCACGCCTCAGGAGTCAACAACTAAGGTAAATTACGCAGATGAGCACAGACGCAGGCTTTAAAGTGAGGGAGATTAAATTAAGTAGGAAACACAGAAGATGGAAGAAACTCCACAGAACAGACTGGTGGCAGGAAAGAAGAAGCACCGCAGAGCGAACTAGCCTGGAGTTACCTACATCAACACAAAACTCATGTGCAGACACAACACCCCTAGTTCTACGAGGGCGACGTAAAGGTGGAGGTACGCGAGTTGATTAAGCTCCCTCGCAGCAACCTGCGCTGCGGTACCTATAAGAAAAAGATAAAGCACCAACATCGCGCCGCAAAAGATAAGAGGGTCAAAGGAACTGGAAAGTACAGGACAGTTTATAAGCCTTTTGGCCTTTGACTCGACCCTATCCAAAAGCCGGGTGAAACCAGAGCCCCCCCAGATATGAGAGCAGTACTCCATACAAGGGCGGATGAGACCCTTGTATAGCTGGAGTAACTGAGAAGAGAAAAAAAAAGTCGCGTAGTCTAAACGGAACTTGCAGTTTCTTTGAGGCCGCCCTAGCAACCGTTGTGATGTGAGGTTTCCAAGACATTTTTTTTGTTTATGTTAAGCCAAGGATGTTTATATTGTTCAACAGTTGCGATGAGAGAAACCGTCGAAAGAGATAGGAAAGTTAGAAGGTGTCTTAGAGAGGGAGATTCTTAGCGATTTGAGTTTTAAAGAATTGGAATTTCACAAGGTCTGAGACGACCCACCCAAATTATATCCAGATCAGCGAGAATAGAATCGGAAAGATTAAACGGGAAGCATTTCTAGAAGTAAAAGAGGAGCAGAATTGAAATGAGCTGAAGAATGAAGGGTCGACTCATCGGCATATGAGTGGATAGAGTTAGATGTGCCAGGTGAGAAGATCATAATGAAAAGTAGGAATTTAAAGTAGGGAGAGAGATAAGAACAGAAACCCATAGAACACCACTATTGACAGAAAAGGAAGAAAGAAAGTCGCCCCATCAACAACAGCCGATGTTGAGCGATTTGAAAGAAAGCTAGACATAAGTAAGCAAAGAGAAGGAGGAAACCCAAAGGAGGGGAGCTTGGAGAGCAGCAGTGGCGTAACGCACCCCGTCAAAATTGCTTGGATATGGCCAAGCGCCACCACGCAGTCTCCCCTAGTTCCTAAGGCGGAAAACCATAAATCAGTAGGATAGGAGTATAACGCCAGTAGACCTCGAGCGCCGAAAGCCCTACTGGCGATCGGAAAGAAGTGATGAGATCCAGATGATCTAAGAAATTGAGAGTTGAGAAGAGTTTCAAATATCTTAATAGAATACAAGTAAGAGCTATATGGCGATAGTTAGAAGGATCAGAGCGGCTTCCTTTTTTCGGAAGAGGTTGGACATGGGCGTGCTTCCAACACTGAGGGAAATGCTAGTATTGAGACATTAGAGAATATAGTGAACGAGGGGCGGGGATGCACGCGAAGCACACTCCCTCAAACTCGGGAGGATTGCCATCCGCCACCCGCCTTCTAAACGTTCGTTAGAAATTTCAGACCCATGCACCCGATCGAATTATGACAGCAAGGCATTAGGACACCTGAGAGGAGAAGAGGAGGATGAGAATGCCAGCGGAATTCGTTCCAGGGTTGAAGTTAGAGGAAAAAATAAGGAGGCGAAGAGATTGACCTTTTCAGATTGGAGAATTAGCAACAGAACCAACAGAGCGAATAAGAAGGAGGAAAGGATGCTTTACAGAAGTTGTTAGAGATGTTTTTGACAAGAGGAAGATTTGTCAGTAGGAAAACCAAGGAGGTTAGCGCACATTCGTTTGTTTGATAAAAGCCCGCTTTGCTCGTCGAAGAGTATCCCTGTAATGATTCCTGGTTGAATGAAAATTACAAAGATTGATATGAGGAGAAGAATTTTCTCACTCTAGATACGCACAGTCTCTAGCCTGATTGTGACAAGAACAAACCCAGTTGAACCATGCATTTTGAGGAGAGAAGGATTAAGTCGAAAAAGGAACGAACCTGCTCATCCCATCAACGATTTCAGCTCCCACCTTATCGGCAGAAGCTGAAGCGTCACCAGAGGAAAAGCAGTCACTCCAATTATAGTTAGCGTAGAAGCAACGCAAGCCCCCCATATCGGCCCGATCAAAGTGCCAAAAGATGATGCATAGGGGAAAGTTGAAGTTGTTGGAGACATAAAATTTAAGGTAAGAGATTTAAGATTGCGGTCAGATGTAGATAAATGAATTTGGTCAAAGATAGCATATTTATATAGATGGACTAGAGATGAAACATAGTCAAGATTGTTCATAAATTGATGGACGATCCGCAATATGCACAAGTTCTTTAATTAAGTTGCTCCAGATCGTTAGAATGGCTTAAAATGATTCGGGCCT
>JABUQX010117260.1:12500-15000 GCA_015478945.1 Trachelipus rathkii | reverse complement strand
ATATTTATATATATATATATAATACTATATATATATAATAATATTACACCTATTTTATTTAAAAATGTATCAGTATATATAAGAGAGAGTGAGAGAAGAGAGCAAGAGAAAAAGGGAAAGCGGAGAGCACAAATTCTTTCACACATTTACAATTTCATTCGTGCCTTTTCAAGGGAGCGATGTTGAAATTTTCGCTACGCCGTGATTAGAAAAATTTCGTAATCTTTTCGGAGCGTACAACAAGGGTATGGTGACTGGCCTGTCCCAATAAATATTATAATGAAAAATGAAAAATCTATCTACGCCCCATAGATTAGAATTTTTGCTCTTGAAAACAGAGTAGGAAGGAAATTTCCAATGCATTAATATTATAATTGCTATTGATAATGTAGTTGTTCTTTAATTTATTTTAATAAATCAGTTTTCTTTTTCCTGCACTTTCATCATAAAGTTATAATAATTTAGTTAACTAGACCCAGTGGCGTAAATAACGCCCCCGCAAGCCCCGCGGTGCGGGGGGGGGCGCAGGAGCTGAGAGGGCGCACGGCGGGCAAGAAGGATGAGCACTTTTTTTTTCGATGAAAACTCCATAATGAAAGCTCTCTCTCTCTCTTCTCCTCTCTTCTACAATTATATATATATATATATACTATTATATTATATATATATATATATAATATTATATATATTAATATTATATATATTATTATATATATATATATATAATATAATATAATTACGATTATTTTTTAAACAAGGTTATGATATTTTTTTTTTAAATATCAATATATCGATTTTTTTTTAATATTATATCGCAATCGCCTACTCCTAACGCAACTTCGCCAACGCGGCATCACGTGATTTAAGAAGCCAATCAGAAGCCGTCAACCGCCATTGCTATTATTGTCTTTCTTTGTCAAACAGTTGAGCTTGTTATTTCTTGTGTCAAGTGTAGTGTTTGTTTATTGTTATTAATATTATTATTATTATTTTTATTTTTTTTTGCAACATTTAAAATGTTTAAGAATAAACGTCCAAGTGGTGCAGAATTCCGTAAAAGGAAAAAAAGAAGAAGAAGAAAAAGCAAAGAAACATCCGAAAATACATTCATTTTTTCAACGTGCGATGTTAGTAGTAACAGCTACTGCAACTATTTCTAGTGATGATACGATTACTGATTGTGATAAAAGTGAACATGAGCAACTTTTAAGCCCCGAATTAGTGAGTGTGGAACAGGAGAAAAATGACGTGGCTGTTGCTGGATCCAGTCAAGTAAGTAAGCGGATTAATAATGGTCTTGAGCCCGATAACGGAGAATGCAGTGCAAATTCTAAGACAGGGTCTGATGTTCATCAGTTTATTGATGATAGAAATGAAATATGTATAACGGATACTGGTAATTTTGACACGATAAATACAGATATTGGCCTTTATTGTGAAAATGATTTATTGCAGGACGATTTTAAAATATCAGTGTTAAATTCAAAACCATGTAAACCTCAAGGACCTTTCCCAAAAGAAGCTGTAACAAACAGGTCATTCAATTCTGACTACTATTATTTTAAAACTAAAACAGGCCAAAAAATAGACAGATTTTGGTTATGTTACTCACCTCTATTGAATGGTGTGTATTGTGAACCTTGTTGGCTCTTTGCCGATAGACTAGATCCGCATTATAATAACGCTTGGTGTAAAGGCACAATAAACGATTGGCAGGGTTTAAGTAAGAAAATTAAAGAACATGAAATGAGTAAAGTTCACTTGAATGCATGTGTAACCTACAGTATAAGGAAAAATCGGAAAGATATCCAGTGTATATTACAAGATGTAGCGAAGTGGCGTGAAATACTGAAGCGAATTTTGGACGTCATAATAACGATGCCAACTTGTAATTTAGCATTCAGAGGGCATCGTGAAGATACAAGAAACATTGATAGTAAATCTGGAAACTTTCTCAATATTATTGATTTGTTATCCAGGTATGACCCGCTTCTTAAAAGTCACCTGGAGAATGAGAAAAGCAGAACAACATATATGAGTGCTCCAATTCAGAATGAACTCATTAGTTTGGCTTCACAACATGTGCTCCGTGACATAATAAGTGAAACTCAAGATGCGCCTTTTTTTCTCTTATTTTAGATACGACCCACAGATATTTCTAAAAACTGACGGCAAACTGTCAGTAGTAATAAGTATGTCCTGCATCAATTACGATGAAAAGAAGCTTCAAATTAATGAGTCATTCCTGGGGTTTATCCCCATAACAAATCAAAAGGCCGAAGGTTTAGAAAGTGAAGTGTGTAAGTTTTTGGAAAGCAATAATATTTCAATTAAAAAGTGCAGAGGGCAGGGCTATGATGGTGCTGCTGTTATGAGTGGGAAGTACATTGGACTGCAGACCAAAATCAAGCGAAAGTCGCCTAATGCAGAATATGTGCATTGTGCAAATCACAACCTTAACTTAGTCTTGAATGATTCTGTAAAGGAGATTACAGAAAAT
>JABUQX010117260.1:0-7500 GCA_015478945.1 Trachelipus rathkii | reverse complement strand
TCATCTCTTAAAGTAAAAGGAAGTATCACCTCCATCACCACCAATCGCGTACCTTACACAAAATGAAAACTGTTTGTTTGGGAAATATCCGTTGTTTCATCAGCTAATACTAAAAAAAATTATTTTTATTACTTCTCAGTTTTCCTTTGCATAAGCTGACGAAATGACTGTATGGATTTCATTCTGTATCATCGAATCGTATACATTGAATTTTTGGGACGATAGAAGTAAGTGGTTCTTCAAAACCTGGTCACCTCCATTTTGCTCGAAACCTAAGAAGGCTTCTAAAATTCCGTCATTTTCAAGCTAGAGTTGATAATTCAATACGTCCAGAGTCACTTGAGCCCTTAATGCAAGACCTTGTTGGCCACATAAACGTATAGTTTTAATTCAATTATTGGACAAGTTTTTCTGCTATTTCCTTCACATTTTTCTTATTTGATGTCCAGTTGTTTGTCTATGCTTTCGATTTTTTTCTGAATAAGAGCTTCAATATTATCTTCGGCTGTAACTGCCTTACGGTGATATTCAGTTTTTTTTGTGTTTTCTGAAAGATTGTAAAGCTTTCTTTAAGTTTTCGGTATGGCTTACTACAAATATCTCAATTCTTTTCATGACTTCCGTTGCCAGCTTTCTCGATGTTCAGAAACAATACACATGTAGCACAATACACTCCTTTTTCTTTTTCAGAGTAAGCTAGCCATCTGAAATTTTGCAACCACTCGAACTGAAAATGTCTGGTGAATTTTAGGGTTTCTTCAGAATAAAATTTGTGATTTTTTGTGGACCTCCAAAAAAATGTTACTAAAGTTATTTTGGTTATTGTTAAGATTTGTAACAGACAACTCTGCTATATCATTGGTAAAGTTAATTGAAGAAATTGTAGGCATCTTGTACTTTTTTGAAAGTTGAAAGGAACAATGTCAAAAACATATCGGACAAATTTTTTTGATTGTGCATTGCTTAAAGAAGAAGTGCAAGTTTCCTGATTTTTTTGTTTTTTTAGAAAAATAATATAATAAGTTTTTAGGCTGTTCCTTGTTTCTTTTCATTTTTTACTCTAATATATTATATATATATAATAATTATATATAATATAATATATATATATATATATATAATATATATATATAATATATATATATAAAAATATAATATATATATAATATATTATACTAAATGCCTTTGTAATAGATGGTCGAGAAAAATCAACTTGAGATCTTAGCATAATAATATTAAATAAAGGCATTAGTAATAAATACTTATTAGCGTCCTAACAGCTAATATATATACTATATATATATATATATATCATATATTATATATATATAATATATATATATATATATATATATATAATATATATAAATATATAATATATATATATATATAATATATATATATTATATATACATATATATATATATATATATATTATATATATATATATATATAAATATATATAAATATAATATATATATATATAAATATATATATATATATATATTATATATATATATATATATAATAATATCTTATATATATATATATATATATATACTATACATGGGCGCCGTTAGAGCAAAAGTTAGGGTGGGGCCAATTTTATATATATATATATATATACTTTAATGTTACTGTATAGAGTATTTTAAGTGTTGAATGATATACTATATTATATATATATATATATTATATACTATACTATATATATATATATATATTATTATTAAAAAAGTAAATAATTATAAGGTTAAATAATTAAATAATTAAATTATTATATAATATAATATATTTATTATATATAAATATTTAATCTTACAGGTATAATGCCTCAGTTTGTTGATTGTAAAATATAAAACTATATTCATACCAATACTTTAACTCCCCCGCAGTTGTTTACCTTGCCGTTGGTGGGGGGGCTCTCTGGGACACTGTTGGGCAGGGTATACTGCCCTGCCCTGCAGTGTCCTAGAGCGAAGAAACAACTAACACCCAAACCAGACCCTCCATTAGGTGGGCTGTCAGGTGGGTGAAATGCTTGCCACAGTTCACTGGATCCATCATCAATATCAATAAATTTCGGTACACCTCGAATTTTCGAGAGAAATGATATAATGGTCTGGAGAAGAAACCAGCAACTCCGGTTCATTGTGCACTGGGGTGGTGTGGTGGCATTTCCGTTTTCCAGAGGCGGATGCTTCTCACCCTTCCCTAGGTTTTCGGATGTGCCTCTTCCACGCATCTGCCTCTCCCCGAAATCCTTCTCTTTCGTCTCTCAGTGCTAGTCCCCCGAGCAATGAAAGTTCGATTCCCCGTACGTCAAAACTGATTCGCTTACGCTGTTGGGCTGGTTTTTTTTGAGGACGTGGATGGCCTAGTGGTTGGAGCGTCCGGTTATTTGCTAACGCTGCGACGCGGTGTCCAATGTTCGAGTCCCGCTGATGGAGAGTGGAATCTCCTGTGACTCATTCATTTGAGTACTCAGCAATTATGGGATGAGAAACCGGGTGCTTTGGGGACTACGCTTGAAGCGTTCTTAGCGGGACCAGTTCCGACGGGTCGGTGTCTCGGGCGAGAAATCTGAACAGCTCGGAGTGACCGGGTACTGACAAACGGAATGAGAATTCGGGTGACGCGTGCATGGATGGCGAGTTGTCCCTGCCTTGGGGGGAATTTATGTGGGCTCCGCGGAAGATATGGGGTGCCATTCTGCGCACTTCAGGCACATGTTCAGGGGTGCTGGGGGGTGAACAAAATCCCTCATCCTTAGGTCTGAGGTTTGGACCCGGATGAGGGATAAATACCTCCCTTCGAGGAGTGAAAGAAAAAAAAAATAAATGTTTCATAATTTACGAAAAGTTTTATTTCAAAATGAGTATAACTAGTAACAAGTCTCATAATTGTTAAATAGTGTTTCCAGTTTAGCAATAAATAATAATTAAACATTTCTGTTTTCTTTCTTAAAATCGGTTATAATATCGTTCTTCAATTGGTGTTTTTAACGTGTAACTTTTCCCCCGTGAATGCTTAGTAAACATAGCCCATTTAATATTTCGTTTGAAAATAGTTGACCCTAGCCACATTTTAACATGTCGTAAGGTACTAAACGAACTTTCAATTGCACAAGTAGTTGGTGGAAGTGATAGAAATACTTTGATAGCTTGTGGAACTGCTGGGGAAAATGTGCAATGATTTTTGTAGTAATGTACTGTAATTCATTTTCTCATCTATTTGTTCACCTAAATTTGATTCCTCCAGAAATTAAACCAAGATCTTGCTTCACCATTTAGATTGTCAATGTTATATTCAGTTAAAATGAGTTCAATTTTTTTAATATTCTGATTTGGTTAATTTTCTTATTTTAACTGTGTGCACAAAATGCAAAGAAAGGTAGATGTCATATTTTGCTCCGAAAATTTGATACTCGGAGATGAAATGAAGAATCAAGGTAAGGGTGTAAATTGGGCGAAACTCTGAAGCAATCCTCAGCAGATCTTTTTGATGTCCCTGAGGCTGGGAATCTTTTGGATACTACACGTGATAATAAAAAATCTTCAAAAATATTCTTAGATTTTTTAAAAATTCCTTTAAAAAGAGACTGCATAATTTTAACTTCTATCGGTATATTTGCTGCCAAATTTCTGCGTGACGTACTTTCACGAAATAATTTTATAAATTGTTTTACAATTCCAACAGTGTTTCGAAATTCTGGAATAGCATTTAGATCATTAATTACTAAATTTAAACGATGGGAACAACAATAAAAAAATTGCCTTTAGGGTACTGATCTCTTATTAACTTTTGAGCTCCATTTTCTTTGCCAGCCAGGTGGAGCACAAATCAAACCCAAGTCCAACAAGTTTACTCATATTTAAAATTAATATGATATATATATATATGATAATAGTATATAGTAGTACGTATTATATATTACTAATATATATTATACTATAAGTATATATATATATAATATATATTATATATATATATATGATAATATATATATATCATATATATAATATACTATATATATATATATCGTGTAGTAGACAATATAGCTCTTGCTATATATTCAGCTTTCAGTTTTTCAAGAGGAGTAAAGCCTAGAAATTCTTCACGTACAATGAGATCCTTATCAACGAAGCGAACACCAGTCGATAGCTGTTCTTTCCCGGATACGTCTGTTGTCTCGTCTGCTAATAGGGAAAAATATTCACAATTGTTCACTTCATTCACAATTTGATTACATATCAACTTTCCACAAATAAATATAAGTTCATTCTGAATCATGTGTGATGTGTATTGTCCCACAAGAACGACATCTCCAGTTTCTACTCTGAATTTAAGCAAATCGGAAAAATTGCCGTTATCTGCAATGCTACCTCGAATAGCGATATCATGGGTGCCACAAAATATTAAGGTAGAAATTATAGGTACCAATTTTTGCCTATTTTTTGAAAAGATAAGTGCTCAGCAGCATGCAGTTGTTCAGTTGCACTAACACGCTTATTTAAAATTATTCGTTTGAAATTCTTTGCTGCTACTGAGGCATCTTTATGCCATTCTGAATTTACATGGGCTTTAGCACATGAATGCATGTCTTTAATATTTTCTAAATGGTTTTACGATAAATGAGCCAAATATACCTCTTTTGATAGAAGGTCTAAATAAGACACACATTCAAAACCGTCCTTTCAATATTTTAGAATACGCTAGCTAAGAATTGTGCAGATCTAGCCATTCACATTTCCCTCTTCAATATCTTTAAAATTGTACGTAATTGTTAGTTTGTACGGTTTCGTTAATAAGTCAAACTTTAATTCATCTTTAATATTGGTTCTAATTATGTAATTTCCAATATCAAGGACAATTTCCTCTTGGTATGTTATATTCCAAGTAGCAACATTACTAAATTTAGCATCATTAACAGGATTGGCCTCAATACCACTTGAATTATCATCATCATTACTAGAACTACCACTAAATGAGTTCATAGCTTGTTCAATCACAAGTGAATTATTGCTATCAATCCTAGACCTTTTAATTATAAACTTATCCATATTTCAGAATTACTTTGTCAGATAATAATAATAACAATATTTTTAACCACCCCCGCTACTTCGTTCGGCTTCTCAAGCACACAAGCAGTTACCTCGCTTCCCACGCCTATTTGCAACTTTTCTTCCCATCAACAGTTCTCAGTATCTTATCGTACAATTCCTATTATGATGTAGAGCAAATAAAAAGCTATTATGCATCTAAAGTCTTAATACCTCGTTTAAAAAAAATACATACAATTCAGAATTATTTTCAAACGTGTTACGATTCTCGGATTGGGGCAACAACGAATGTATGGATGGGGGTATACATGAGCGACATTACAAGTGTGGAGGGGCCAGGGTAGGCATGGCCCTCCCCTACATTTCCAGCCACAAAGTATCTCAAGATAAAAAAAAATAGTTTATATATATATATATATATATATATATATATATATATATAGTATATATATATATATATTATATATATATATATATATATATATAGCGTATATATATATCGTCATACGTCCGTATATATATATATATATATATATATATATATATATAATATATATATATCGTTTAACTGTGTGATCTTAAAAAAATTTCATTGTGGAAAGTTCTCTGTGAAGGTTGAAAATCTAGGGGGGGGCCATGGCCCTACCCTGCCCCCCCATAACGGCGCCCATGTTATATTTTATATATTATATATATATCTATTTATATATTTATATATATATTATATGATATATATATTATATATAGTTTATATAAAGTTTATTATATATACCGTATATATATATACCGTATATATATATACTATCTATATATATATATATATAATATATATTATAATATATATAATTATATATAGTATTAAATATTAAAACTATATATATCATATATATATACAAATAATATATACTATATATATATATATGTAATTATATATATATATATAGGTATATAATATAGAGTACTATATATATATATCTTAATATATATATATATATATACTAAATGCTATATTGGCTAAATTTGCTATATATATCGGTTCAACGTTTGGCGATTCTTTTGATTATGAGAAAGAAGCGCTAAGTAGCCTATCCTATTTTATTTTTTTATGTTTAATAAAGACCGATTTTTAAATTTTAATTGATATGATAAAAGAAGCCTGATAGCAAATACTCTCTAAGGTAAGTCCTAAACACGTCACCGGTCACACAGTCACAAGATTCACGACAACCATCTTTCACTAATTAAAAATGACTGATTGAAAAGAAGGGGAATCCAATCACATGATTGACGTCGGAACTCGGAAGATACTCAATTGCATCATGGTTACGGTATATGAGTTTCAGAAGCTAAATATATTTGAAAATTTAAATAATCAAATAGTTACAAAGATACTGTTATTTCTCTTTTTATTTAAATGATTTGTCTTATTAAAAAATGAATATACTTTTATCGAAAATGTTTCAAAATTTTAAATAAAAGCTTTAGCAAGATCTTAAATCAGTTAACTGCAAAATGCTGTTGGGCATTCTGGCCAACACCGTTAACCAGCTCAATATCAGAAGCGAAATAAATAATCAGGTCCTGCGAAACACCTGTTTGAAATTGGAATACCACAGGGAGATTATTAGTTATCTATAGTATATATATATAATAGTATAGTGTATTCAAAGTTTTGAATAATAAGTATATTTGTCGTATATATATGATATATTTATATAATAATATATATATTATATATTATATATATAGTAATATATATATAACATATATATAGATCTATGTTCAATTACCAGAGTAGGGCGTATCTAGGGGGGGCAGGGGGCCATGGGCCCCCCGAAATTTGCTAGACACTTCAAAAAAAATTTAAGTATCTAAATCTGTTTAATAATATTAAAGTGCAGAGGTTAAATTAATTTTTATATAATTCGTCGCTGTTAGGAACAAATCTCGTAAGTCCTTTATTTGAAACTAAACTGAAAGCTCAATCAGAAAAACTGCAACATTAGAATTTCAGCAGATTTTTTGAAGAATGTGTAAGCGTATCTGAGATTCCTACTTCCAACTCACAGACATATTATCGAACATCCATTTTTATGCCATTTTTGATGAAACTTTAATATCAGCATAGAGAAGTCGGTATTAAAATGAAAAGAATTATTTTGGCCTTGGCAATTTTGCATACCCGAACCAAGTGTAAATATGTCCATAAAGAAAAGATAAAAATTGTGGTAAACATTTTTACAAGGAAATCTCGGAAAGCCTCATAGAAGATTAGTAAAAGCAGAAATGGGATTTATGGAGTTGAAATCGGCATCACAGCACAGATCGTCTAAAAACAGTAAAAGACGGACTAGTTTCTTGTTCTCAGTCACAATTTCCAAGTATTTACAATCTTGTTGACAAATACTGATAATTTTTACCCGTGTCTACTGACTTG
>JABUQX010117259.1:27500-47500 GCA_015478945.1 Trachelipus rathkii | reverse complement strand
CCAAATCAATGTTTTTTTCTTCCAGCGTATGAATTTACTTTTGTTTCAGGTTGTGCAACAGACTTTTGTAGAAGGGTGATCTCTTCATGATGGTATTTTTGTAAACTATTTTGTAAACCAGATCATTGGTTATAATTGGGGATGTTATATATATGCAATAAGCTTTCGGATATTTTTCTTTATTGAGATTGTTTATGTTTTATTATACATTACTTTATTGGGATTAATATGATGATTATTTTCTTGTCGATGTTGTGTAAGGTAAGAGTTTTGATTATCTATATTTAGATCATGCTTGTTTTGATATATAATTCTATTGTGATCTGTGGTTTCGCCTATATAGTTAAGGTTACAGTTTAGACAAGAAATTTTATAAATAAAGGTGGGGTTTATATTAAAGGCTTTAAGGGTCTCAGGACTCTTTTTAAAATAATATTGTTGGATGGAATTAAAGTTATTTTTTTGGTATGTATTTTTGAATGCTCTTTATGTTTATGTGGGGTATGGGTAAGAAAGTTTTTTTTATAGTATTTTTTTCATGTATTATGGAATAGAATTTTGATTTAGCTTTTTTATATGCATTGATGATGACAGAATTAGGGTATTTTAGTTTAATAAAAGTTGTTTTTAGGAGGTCTGTTTCGTGTTTTAGGAACTGGGGGAACAAATTTTGAAAGGGCGGAGGTATAGAGAGGAGAGAGTGGCAAGTTTTGTGTTGAAAGTGTTTGCGGAGTACCAGTGTATGTAGTTGGGTATAGATGTTGGTTTTCAGTAAACTGTTTATAATAATTTGGGAGTTTTATTCCACATGATTAGTGTACCTAAAAAGGGTAGAGAATTTTTAGTAGGTGGGGGATCTCCATAGTAAATTGTATGTCTTGGTGGATGCTATTTATATGATTAACAATGAGGATGGGGTCAATCATAAAAGGAAAGGCGTGCGAAGACATCTTCTTTACATAACGGAGCTAACACAATCTTAAGGAGGAATGGGGGAGAATAAAATAGTGTTTCTATGAGTTTCATATATAAGTTCATTATATATGAAGAAGAAGAAGAAGAATAATAATATATAAGATATCATTCATGATTTTGCTAATCGAAAATCCAGAAAAGTACCTCTTACAGCGGTATAAATTTTTTAAGTATGTTCGCATTTGTTTGCAAATTTTAAAATATAAAAATAACACATTATACTAAGCATTATCTGTTAATACTATGCTAAAATTTATCTAAAGGGCCCCATATATCCTAAAGTGCCATATGCTCCCACTTGACTTAAGATTGCCCTGCTCTTGACCCTACCCACCAATGACATAACTACCTACAAGAACACCCTATACATCATATAAGATCCTCCCTTCAGCTGACCTCTTCACTGAGAACTCTTAGAACCATTCCCTTCCCCAAATAACAAATCTCTCTCAAAGGACATTCATACACACTTTACCCAGCAATACCTGACAACCGCCAACCAAATCACCTCATAAACTTAGGTACCCTCGGGAAATATCTTCAACTCAACACACGCTCCCACTGAAAGATAAATCTTCCTCTCAGATCAAGATCCAGAAATCACACAGATCTCCAGGAATTCAAACATATTTCTGACCCCATCCCACTTCCGGTTGTAGATGCTTAGCCAAAAAATGGAACTGTTGAACACATAATACCAAGATAACCCACCGTCATACAGAATACTCTATCAAATCTCCTCCCTGAGAGATCTATGGCTCCGCCCGGTGGAGGTTGCCTGGTCAGCAAATGGACCCCCAAAAAGGGAGCCCTTTCAGGGGCAATAAATATAATATATATATATATATATATATATATATATATATATATATATATATATATATATATATATATATATATATATATATATATATATTTATATATATATATATATAGTAAATATATATATATATATATATATATATATATATATATATATATATATATATATATATATATATATATATACATATATATATATATATATATATATATATATATATATATATATATATATATATATATATATATATATATATATATATATATATATATATATATATATATAATATATATATTATATATATATATATATATATGTTATCTATATATATATATATATATATATATATATGTGTTAATGTTATTAATATATATAAGTAAGTATATATATCCTCGAGAACAGGCAATGGTGAAATGATCGGTTAGTGAGAACTCTGTGCTTGGGAATGATGTGAAAAAGGGAGGGAGATGATTATGTAGAGAGTATATATATATATATATATATATATATATATATATATATATATATAGTATATATATATATATATATATATATATATATATATATATATTTATAATGTGTTGTTTTTTTACTTCGCTCACCACTATACAATCAGTGTAATAAAGGGAAAAAGTCTCCCAACCTAATGTAAAACTTCTCAGATGAGGAGACGGAAGTCTTATAGAGAAAAGATTAAATACAGAAAAATACGATGGTATGGAGTTCCACTGTCGCCGTATGGTTAGAAAGTAGGAGGTACCATAGCGTAAGCGTAAGTTTGGATTTTCAATCTTCACACAAAACTAATGCGCATGAGCAGGCACAAGTTTTTCTGCGAGAGCGTCGCAGGAGCGGTGATATAAGTGCGAGATGTTAAATCCTTTCAGTACACATACTGTCAGAAAATTTATATGGGTTTATGGATATAGGTCAAGGTAGTTAGAAACTGGGACAATTCATTAGACTTTTAGCCTTAGACTCAACCCTATCCAAAAGAAAGGTGGAACCGGAGCCCCCCCCAAATGTGAGAACAGTACTCCATACAAGGGGATAAGCTTGCATAACATGTGACGGAGTCGGGTTTTATAGATAATTTAGCAAAGGTTGGTAACTCCACCTGGGAAATCCCATCCAGATCGACAAGAATAGAATCAGAAAGATGAAGTCAGAGGCAACTCTAGATGCAAAAGAGAAAGCAGATTTGAAATGAGTGGAAGAATGGAGTTGAGCCATCAGCATAAAGGAATGAACGAGTTAGAAGTGAAAGCTGAGATGATCTATTGATAAAAAGTAAGAATAAAGTTGGAGAAAACTAGACATGGGTGGTAAGCAAGAGATGGAGGAAACCCATATATATATATATATATATATATATATATATATATATATATATATATATATATATATATATATATATATATATATATATATATATATATATATATAATAATCCGTGAGCGATTCCCAAAACTGGGGGTAAGGTGCGTACCATGCACCGGAAACAGAAAAAGTAGTTGAAGAGGACACAAATGGAAAAGAAAGTCCAGCCTTACTGCCCCCTTTATACCTTTTAGTGAGAACTCAGTCGCAGTCAGAAAATCCACTCCCCAGAGCTTCACGGACTGCGACGGACCCTCACTATGTATCTCATCAGTGTTGGGCTCATCCCTTGGCCCACAGGTGGCCACAACCATACCTCACAAAACCCCGCCATTCACTTGACTCCTATTATGCACCTTTTTTTCTCGCCTCTGCCAAACTCACATGTTCTCCTCCAGGCATTCCTTCACTGACTCAATCAACATATATATATATATATATATATATATATATATATATATATATATATATATATATATATATATATATATATTTTTTTTCCCCCCCCGCACCCCTCCTACAAAAAGCATGCGATCTCGAGGTACCGTGCCATCAAAGCAGCCTGAACCCACTAGATCCGCCAGAGCGAATGTATCGAATTTGACCTCGATGTCCGTTAGGTCCGAAACAATTTAGCATGAGGTAGAGTGTCATCATTTGTCTGAGTGACATTTTGGCAGTAGGAGGAGACAGCACTCTAACTACATTTATGTTCCTGAAGGGAGTGGATGATTGTGCCTAGGGCGTAGATCTACCGTCTCCGCTTTATGCACCATCCCATCCTTCCAGAAACATAAATGTAGATTTTAACCTTTGCTGCTTCCTCCTTACTGACAAAGATATCCTTCCCTTTACTCTTGTTTGTCGGTCCAAAGGTTGTTCTGTGTTATATATATATATATATATATATATATATATATATATATATATATATATATATATATATATATATATATAAAGATATAGAGAAAGATTTAGATATATATATATATATATATATATATATATATAAATATATATAATATATATATATATATATATATATATATATATATATATATATATATATATATATATATATATATATATATATATATATATATATATATAAATATATATATATATATATATATATATATATATATATATATATATGTATATATATATATATATATAGATATTTATATTATATATATATATATATATAAATATATATATATATATATTATATATATTATTATTGAAGATTATTATTATTTATATATAGATTATATATTATATATATATATATATATATATTATATATATATAAATTTTTTTTTCATGATCAGTACTTAAAACTTGCCATATTTATATTAAAATAGCATACATTGAGAATATCTAATTCATTATTAATTTTGGACAGTTGTATATGCCAGAATAGTATACTGCTGGTGTAATTTTCATGTCTCTTGATTCAGGGGATTGTCGTAGTGTTTGGTGTAGTGGTGATCTATCGAAAGTGATTTGCTATAAAATTGATAGCCTATCATGCCAAAGTGGGCTTTTATAGGGAGGATTTTTGCTTCAGTCAAGGTGGTGGGAAGGCAACCATTATTATCCTAAGGGCTTTCTGAACAATTTATAATTTTTAAGTGTTAGATTTTGATATTGAGGAGGTCCAAGGCGGGGATGCATATTTTAAAAAGGGGCAAAAATATTGCCTGTATACTATTGTGTTGGTTTCTTTAGGTTGGCCAAAGTTGGTTTCCGTTAATGCTCTGAATGCACTTAAATGTGTATGGCCTCAAAATACTATATATATTATATATATATATAATTATTATATATATAATACTTATATATATATATACGAATAGGTTATATATATATTATTATTATATATAAATATATATTATATAATATATATATATATATAATTATATTATATATATATAGTATATAGCATCAAAACAGAAATATATATATGTATGGAGTGCGCAAACATGCAGTAGAATCAGAATAGTTAAGTTGAAGAACCGTGACCTAAGTCTTAAAAAAAACTACACCCCATACCCTTAATTCTGAGTCCATTGTAGCCAAATTTTCTTAGGTCTCCCAGCCGTGTCGCTGTCCAAACACACTCTCAATATAAAAACTGCTAAACCAATTAACTACTTACCATCCTTTCCAAATTTAGGGAAGGAAAACCACTTTAATTACAGGTTTATTTTACTTCTCGTAATTTTACACCCTTTCGTCACAATCACAACAACTCTCATGCAGAACCCTAGCCGCACTTAAGGACTTAAGTCCATTTTCACATTCACCAAAAGATTTTAAAATTGAACCAGCTTGCCATCGTACTAATCATATTTAACTATTACATTCAACATTATCAGTTCTCTTTTCATCCAACATACAACCTAAATATTTAATTAAACTCTGATACCTGTCTTCGAGGCTGTTTTACCCTCGAAAATCAATTTCACACTGCTCACTTTCCTCACCTCACGGACCATCCACCTTGCCTCTCTGTATATATATATTACTTTTCAAACCACTCCTTTTAACAACCCTGCCAAACCTATCTACGTAATCTTGTATATGACTTATATATATTATATATAATATATACTTATATATTATATATGATACTATATATATATCCGATATAATTATATTATAAATAATATATTATATATATATTTATATGTATATAATATAAGTGTGCTCCTTTGGTTATTCTATTTTGTATATGGATACGCGATGACGAGGAGAATTCAAGTAGGCATAGTGGTAGGGGAGGTGTATAGACTTAGATGGGCGGAATGGAAGAGACGTGCGAGGGTGCACCTGCTTATTTTTACCTCAGATTATATTGGTTTAGTGTGGCGATCTGGAAAAGGGGTTTGAAGGGATTTGCCAAAGGGAAATTAGGCAGGGTAGTGTAAAGGAAGGGTGGGTTTGAAAGTAATGTGAATGAGACTTATAGTATTGATGTAGGTGATGAAAGAAGTGTGTTCGAGAGGTGATTGAAGTCATGTCGGTGGTGCACAATTGAACAAGGGACCCCTGAGATTTATTTTTAAAATTTAGGATATATATGTTAGCATGAAAATGGAAACCAGATGATGCCAGGTGTGGGAGGAAAGGATTGAGATGGTAGGAAAGTGGCTAGTGCAATCTAGGGTGCTTGGTGAAACGCAATAGGAACGAAGCCTTGAAGTGACGCTATGGTTGTACATGAGGGTATTG
Source organism: Trachelipus rathkii (assembly GCA_015478945.1). NCBI lineage: Eukaryota > Metazoa > Arthropoda > Malacostraca > Isopoda > Trachelipodidae > Trachelipus > Trachelipus rathkii. The sequence goes on along the minus strand of JABUQX010117259.1, from coordinate 41,085 downwards.
TTGTTACCTGTGCTAAATGTGTAGTTAGGTGAAACTTGGTGTGGAAGTAAAACGGTATAGATCCTAAAGTATTATGGTGTTCAGAATGGACAATCTTAGGGGCGTGTTAGTGGGCAGAAGATTGAAGTAAAAAATGGGGAAAGGGAACGCATTAGGAGAGTGTGTGATTGAGAAAGGGGGAAATGTGAGAAATAATCAAAGTACGTGTTGAGATGGTTGGTCATGTGGAAAGGCACCATTGGATTGATAGTCGGTTGGAAAGTAATGCGGGTATTGTTATAGGGGTTTCGTATGATGCTGTTAATACGACCTGCTGGGATGCCGAAGAGTAAAAAAAGTGGATTTTGCGTCAGTAAAGGAATGCTGAGGGAGAGAGAATGTAGTTTGGCAGGGTTGGAGAAGAACAGGTGCATTAATAGTGAGTGAATGGGCGAGGCTTTGTGAGGAGATTATCGGTTTGTATAGGCCCACGCTGGGACATGGTATGAACCCAACACATTGGACCGAGTTGCTATTGTGAGGGTAGCGTCCAGTCTCGGGAAGCTCCTATTGGGTTGGATTTCACTGACTGCGAACGAGTTCCTCACTTAAAAGGTATTATAAAGGGGCGTTAAGCTGGATCTTTTCTTTTCGACTTGCGTCCATATTCTTCTACTACCTTTCTGTTTCTGGTGCATGTTGCCACTGGTACCCCCAGTCTTGGGGGAAGAGAAGGTGGGTATGATGATTATATATATTATATTATATATATATTAGATATATATATATATTATTATATATATATTACTATATTAATATATATATATAATATATAATATAATTAAGTATATATACTTACTATACGTTACTTACTTCTCTGCCCAGGGCCACCTCAGTTGGAATGGGCCACACTGCTATCCAGAAGCGGCACCGTTCTGCGGCGATTTCCACAGGTCGAGAAGGTGCAAAGATCATAGAAGTCGGCAACGGGGCGTCGAGAGCGGAGACCACAGAAGGAGGTCTCGTATTGTTAGTTCCTGGGGAAATTATGACATCTGGTGCAAGTTGGCGAACGGTGGACTTGTCTATAAGTTTGGTTGTGAATCTGATAATTTACAATGTAAGAGTTTGGTATGAGGTCTGACTGATTCTGCTCCTGAGGCGAAGATCAATTGGGGCCTCTTTCTGGACCAGGTTTCTATTCTTTGGTGAAATTTCTTGGTATTGGGGTGTCTTAGTATTTTGTATGTTGGGGCGTTTTGAGTATGTTGTTAGATTGTGTGTCATGGGGATATGGTGTAAGACCCAACTATTGGCGAAGGGAAGGGGAAATGTGTTGGTAGATGCCAGTAATATCTTTAGAATTTAGCTGTGAGGGGGTGGGGATTATTTTTATGTGTGTCAGGGAGGTGGTGGAGAAATATATTGGGTACAATGGATGGTGTTGGAATTAGAGCGTTTCTGGTAGAAATGAGGGTCCCCATCCTCTCCGGCTGGAGTGGGATAGGAAAGGATGGTAAAATCTCGTCATGTAAAATGTTCTGGATGGGGTGTCTTTTTAGCTGATCCCGTGAATAGATTTCTAGGGCGGTTTATTTGTAGTGATTTTGTAATTTTTTTGAGTTAGATATTTGACCCCCAATGCTGGGAAACAGGCGCGTGGAAGCCATAGGTTTAATTTGTTCTGCAGGACGTATTATAAGTGGTAGGTGAGGGCTGTAGATTTACTGTCACTGAAGTTTGTGTTTGAAAAGGGTTCGCGAGGGTTTGTTTTAGTTTCCGTTGGGATGTTGAGAGTTTCTCTGATTTGGCTACGAGTAAAGTCGAGGGGAAAGTCATGTGTGATGTACATAGGTAGTCCTATATTTTGGCTTTTGGGGGGATTTAGTTTCAGTAGGAGGGGATTGTTCGTTCAGGAAACTTTGAGGGTTTGAGTTGAAAGATTCGTGGCGGTCTGTGTCAAGGGGGTGTGATGGAAGGATTGATTGGGGAGGCGGTCATTTCTGTTTTAGTGATAACCAATTTTTTCCTTAATTGTTTGTAAAGTATTCTTGGAGTGTGCAATGAGTGGCTATATTACGTCTGAGTTGGGAAATGAGGCTGAATTCATCTTGCGTTATGTCAATAAGTTATGGTTGTTAGAATGATGGTAGGAATGGCGAGGTCTGCATGTTGAAACAGATTGAAGAGGACGGAGAGAGTATTGGCGCCTGTGGTTACGCATTTTGTTAGGTTTACTGGATGGAGGTGGGAGAGCATTGTTTTTGTGGAGGATTGGGCCGTAACGGTTTGGTTGAGTGGAAAATTTGAAATCCTTTTTTTGCAATTATTTTTAGGGGGAAGAGTCTTGCAAGGATTTTTTGATAATGGGTGTTTATGTGGGACAGTGTCAAAGCTTTGTTGAATGTCGATTGCTGTGAGTATGGAATCAATGGATGGGGAATAGGGAGATGAAGCCATTGATGCAATGTGTCTGGAGTTGAGGGAAGGTAGAGCAGTTAGGTGTTGGGCGTAGGTTGCTTTTTAAAGCCATGTTTGTTGGAGAAAGTCTGGTGGGGGTGATGAGGAGGGGGATTTTTGTTTTTTTTATATTTTTATTATTATTATTATCTATTATTATTATTATTATTATTATATATTATATTAATTTATTATTATATTCTTGTATATTATATAATGATAAATTATATATATTAATAGATATAGATATATATATATTATTTAATATAATTATATATAATACTATATAGTATATATTATATATATATATTATATATATATCCTAGGGTCAAATGCTGCGTTTCTTTTCCAAAACCTTCAGAGGATATTGCTTATGCTGGGAAAAGTGAAATTCTTCAAGACGGATCCAAAAAACATTCATGCTTATTTTGCCTGAAATTAGTGTCAAAGATTGAAAGACACTCTTTAGAGGTACATTATGACAAAGAAGATGTAAAAGAAATTCTTATAATGCTAGTAAATTCCGAAGAAAGGGATAGATCTTTTAGAAATTTAAGACTGGAGGATAATTTTTACCATAATATTGGTGTTTTAAAGCATGTGTCAACAGTTTCCCAAATTATGAACCTCAAAGAAAATGAATTGGACTGGTTGGCCTCACATTTAGGACACGACATAAACATACATAGAAATTACTACCGTCTGCAGGATTCGACCATTGAATTGACAAAAATCAGCAAACTATTAATCGCTATTGATGAAGGGTACGCTCATAGAGTAGCTGGGAAAAATTTGGATACAATAAATGAGGAGATCGCACTTTCTGATTTGCTTTCAAACTCTACTAATTCTAGTTATGAGAAAGATGAGAATTCTAGTAATAATGGGTGTTTGATTAAAAAAGAAAAAGATGCTGAATGCAGAAACGTACCAGAAACAAGTATAATGAGTGGAGAGAAGTTGCTAAAGAAGGAAGAAGTTGTTGAGTGTACTAATAAAGTAGGTTTAGGAAGGAGCATCACTCGTAGCAAGAGACCTTTGTTAAAGGAGAATGTTCCTGAATACAGTGACGCGACAGCAGCAAGTAGTAGCGACGAAGAATTAGATTCGCATGCTACTTCCGTAAAAAGAAAATGCTTGAACATTAGACCGCGACAAGTATGGTCAACTGAAACAAAGACTTTAGCATTTGAATTTTTTGAGAAAAATATTAGAAACAAAATATCACCTAAACAGACTGAATGCTTGAAATTCATTTCACAGTACCGACTGAAAAACCGAAGTTGGAAAAAGCGGTGGAAGCGGTTGAATTTTGTATGTTTCAACAGTATTTTATTGTGAGAAAATAAATTTAAATAAATATAATATATATCATATATAATATATATATATATCTATAATATATATATATATATATATATATATATTATATATTATATTATTACTATATATATATATATATATATATATATATATATATATATATTATATATATATAATATATATATTATTATATATTATTTATATATATATCTATATTTTATATATTAATATTATATATATATATTTTACGTATATATTTAATAATATATATTATATTATATTTTAATATATTTATAATATATATTTATATTTTATTATATATATATATCTATATATTTAATATATATTATTATTATATATTACTATTATATATATAATATAATATTAACTATATATTTTATATTATATATATATTATATATATATATATATTATATAATATTTTATATATAATATATATATATATATATATATATATTTTATATATATATAATATATATAATATATATACTATATTTTATTTATATCATATATATATATATATATATTTATCATAATATTATTTATATATATATATATATATATTATATTAACTATACAGATATATTGATATATATTATAGAAGATATTTATATTTATATAAGATATATATATATAATTATATATTATATATATATATATATATATATATTATTATATTATATATTAATATATATTATATATATATATATATTATATATACCTTTAAATTCCTTTTTAAAATAAATATTCGAGTCCAAATATACTGCTTATAACTCAAGAGTAGGCAAAGTTCTATTTATTTTAGGTTAGATAAAAATATCGGCCAATTATGAAAGTTTTTTTTAACCTCCTTGAAAAAGATTTTTTTTATATTATTATTTATCTTAGCTCTTTATACATTCCAAATGTTTCCTTCAGTAGGTTTGAAAATATACGGTAGGTTTGAACTTTGAAGGTTATTAAAGTAGTGGTTAGATTTTTCCTTTTTGCTTTTATCAAAACCATCTCCTTTGAAGAAGAAGTTTCTCTGTTAATCTTACCGGTGGAATTTATCGTGTATTCTTTTATAATATATAGTCATTCGGTTTGCCAATTATTCGATTATGTGGTTATTGTTAAAAACTGGAAAGGGTGGGTCTACCTTTTTCTTTTAAATATATTAGCTACGAAGAGGAGAGTGAGTAAAAGTTTTTTGGATTGTTCCTACTGGTATTTTGTTTAATTTGGAATCATTTCTGTTTCGGAAAAAGTTAAAATAGTTTGGTGTGTTATTCAATTGTGTAAAAGCAGATTGCTTGCGCCTGTTTATCTCTAACCAATTGCTCTTCCCATTACTCGCTCCCTTCAAATAGTTAGTTTCAATTTTATTAAATTTTAATCCAGAAAACTTTCCATTCATATAAATTAAACTTGGGGTTCAAAATTGGTTGCACCAGAAAAGCTGTTAATATATTTCTACACTGTCAGTAAATATTGAATGATTTGTATGAAATTTTTGTTATTAAAAAGAAAAATAAATCCACATCAGTTTTAAATTGATCTCAGTGCATTCTACCATAAGACCCGTTAACAATTAATTATTTAAATCATAGCATTGCGTAAACGTTCGCTGAATGATATTATCGGTGGTAATTCATTTTTGAAAAAAGTTGAAAATTCTGAATCCCGACGACTTTTGGCAATCTATTCAGTCCTCCCATTCTACAGAATGGAGTAGAGCGGTATTAAAACTATCTGTTTTTAAATTCTATTGGAGAATTCAGTAATTATTAGAATATAGAGAAAGCGACTTCTACTGTTACACCGCTCGGCGACAACTCTTCTGATTCTGCAAGATAGTTTCCACGCTGAAACCTAAACCTAAAATTTATAGATCGGTTTATGGCTCCTATTCTAGTGAAAAAACTAACTTTTTTAGAGTTTTCAACAGTTCTCAACGTGTGGATGAATTTGCGTTCGGCATTTTATACGGTATTGTAATATTGAAACTTTCATTTCTTAGCTTATGTAATCCAACTGTGATGATAACTTTTTTTACCTTATTAAAAGAGCCTACGGATTAAGGTATTTGGGTTCTGATAAAATCAGATGGAAAAGAGACTTTCTATTCTTTATTATACTACAGGGAATTTCACAACCTAATTAATGATTTTTAAGTGTAGGAAGCTAGAGGGGACGTAGGACGGTCGGGGGTCCAATTCCAGGCAATTTTTTGAAAGTTGACTGGAGCACAAGTGATAGTTAAAATTTACAGGCCTCTGCAGTCCTGTTTTCCAAAAAAAAAAAAAAAAAATCAGGAGTGTGGTAATCTTTCAGGCAGATCTGGGGGAGGTTGCCTTCATATTTATTTTATGCTAAATTTGTGGGTTATTCTTGAAGGGAAGGGTGATGCCAGAGCGATTTAGGGGCATCATTACATTAGCGTTACGGTATAGTTTTTTTTTCTGTAAGGGATATTTCCAGTGAAGGTGTTTGAAGTATAGTATAAACAGATTGCTCTTAGGGCTATTTGTTTATGGATGTGTCTAGCGATGGGAGTGTTTTGAGGTGGAGGGGAGAGGTACTGTAAATATTTGAGAAGCATGATGATGACTTGTTTTTCTTTCTTTGTGGTGTGTGTGGTAGGTAGGGGGGGGGTGCTATTGTAATGTTTAATGTAGAAGGTGGTCTGTAGAGAAGAATTTATTTTGTAATTAATTGACAGGATGGTCTTTAATGGAATTTTTTTTTTTATTTCAGTTCGGAGACGATTTTTTTCCTTATTGCTTTGTTTGGAATGGTTTCTAGTTTGTGATTGTAATATTATTACCGGAGCCCAAGGAAGTGATACGCAATGTAGGAGGGAGCGGATGTACTGTCTGCAGACTATTACGAGAGTTTGTTGAACAAAGTTTGTTTCAGTCAGTGTTTTTAGTGCATTTACTTTATATCTTTACGTGGTATTGTTAATGTGCGGCGTGAATAGCATATGGGTATCGAAGGTTAAACCTGAGTTGGGGGGGGATGTTTGTTGCGAGGAAGTCTATCTGGTTGTAATGTATATTGTTGGGTAGGTGTTTGATTCTCTTCTGTTCTGGGTGAGTATAATATAATATAATCATTCTATTTATTGTTAGGCATTGTTCACAATGGTTTATGTTTTGTTGCAGTTCTCGAGTTGCGTTATGTATGGATGGACTTTGGGTTGTGATATTTCGGTCGTCGGCAAAACTATTGTTTTTTTTTTTTACGTAAAGGGTATGTAGGATTAGGTGGGTCGTTCATGAAGTGGTTAAAAAGTGAAAGTGAGAGAATAACTCCTGGAGTACTCCATTATATAAGTTGAATGGACGGATAGAATCATGACTGGTTGTGCTACCATTAGGGAAGTTATATTATTATATTATTATTATTATTTTATTATTATTATTATATATTATTATTATTATTATTATTATTCATTCTTTATATCTATAAATCTATTTTATTATGATTCTTATTATTATATTATTATTATTTTATTAATTATATTATTTATGTTTATTCATTTATTCTATTATTATTATATTATTATTTTTATTTTATTATTTATTATTATTATTATTAATTATTATTATATTATTATTATTATTTATTATTATTATTTTATTTTTCCTATTTCACCGGTGGTAGATTTGTCATTAAGCGGTGACGGGGGACGCTGTAATCACAAATCCTTATGATATCCCATATCTACAAGGAGTGTTTTATGATAGGAGTGGGAGATTTCTTGGTTGAAGCCAGTTAATATTTGTTTGGTGAATTCACTAAGAAGTCTGGTGGTTGAGCGTTTTTGTCGGATGTCATGTCAAAAGTCTGACATGGTGATGTGGGGTGGAGATCCTGATAAAGATTAATTTTTCAAATACTTTGGAAGTTTTGTGGAGATCACTGATATGAATCTGTAAGAGGCGGGATTATAGAGCGTTTTATTTGGGTTTGATATTCGCTTTAGATATGTGTGGGTGTTATATATTTAAATAATATGTTATATTTATATATATTATATATAAATATATATATATATATATAATATATATATATATATATATATATATATATTATATATATAGATTAAGTTTATATATATATAGGCCAGCCACAATCCGATATCTCAAAAACTACAACAGCTACCGGGAAAAGGAATGCATTGCTGGAATCCTAAGCAAAATTTTACGAGGGACTTATAAAAAAAAAAAAAAAAATAGAAAATGGAAAGACATCCCTCTCGCCAAAAATACCTGCAAACTACAGGAAACGAAATAACATTTTTGAATCCTTTGGTAAAATGTAAAGTTAGGAAATTGTAAAAAAAAAAAAAAACCCATTAGTTGGCTATAATTTTTTTTTTGGGATGCGTTGCTGGAACATGTTATATATACATTATATATATATATATAATTATATTATTTTATATAATATATATATTATATCTAATATAGATATATATATAATTATTATATAAATATATATTAAGTTATATATATATATATACTTTATATATTATATATATATTAGCTTTATATGTTTTTCATTAACAGCAAAATGTCATTTTTTCAATCAGATATCTCACAAAACGATACAATAGCTTAACAGGGAAAAGGAATACATTGGTGGAATGCTGGTCAATTGTTAGGCGGGAAAAATGGTAAAAAAAATAAAAAATTATTCATCTTCAAAAAATATACCAATAGCCCTACAGGCCAAAAGGAGATACATTTTGGAACCTTGTACAAATTTTAGTTAGGAAAATATTAAAAAAAAATAATAAATACATAAAAATAATATTTGGCTATTTTTTTTTAGGCAGAGCAGGGGAACATTTAATATATATATATAATTATTATATATATATATATATATATTAAATATATATATATAATATATAATATTCATATATATTATATATATATTATATATATATATATATTATATTTATATTAATATATATATATATATATAGCTATATAATTATTTGTAAAGGTATTTACACGGCAATGGTAGGGGCCTCGGCTCCGAGGGAACACAGGAATGGGTGGGACCCGTTTTTCCACTACCCCGTAGTGGGAGGGGCGGAGGATAAAGGAAAACCCCCGCGACCAAATTACAAAGGCGGGGGGGTTCCGTAGACCCTCCAGGGAGCGGGGGGATCATTAGTCTTACCCCGTTAAGTTCCCGGAAGGCGGGGAGAGACCCCGATCCTCGCCAATCGGTAGTGCGGGTATATACCCTTGTGGGTCATTCTTTAGGTTTAAAAAAAAAGGCAAAAATTTAATAGAAAGGTCTATTTTATTGTTTAACGGGTAACCTGTTCTAAATAGTGCTTCTCTTTCATAATTTACCTACTAAGTTTATTAACCAATAATTTATTTTAATTTTTTTAAATTTTTTTTTACGTTTTTCCTAGATCTAAATTTTACCAGGGATGCAAAAATGGTATTCCTTTTCCGCCGTGTAGCTACTTGTAGTTTTTGAGAATTTTTTTTTTTTTTTTTTTTTTTTTTTTTTTTTTTTTTTTTTTTTTTTTTTTTTTTTTAAATACATATTTATCCGCCACTAAATTGGACCAGCCATTCCAGCATGTATGGCCTGTTTTCGAGGGAATTTATAAAAAGATTTTGAGTTCTCAGGAGTTAATAGAGAAAAATTTTTTTGCCCTGTTTAATGAAAACATCCTTATCCTGTATATATCATATCTTTTGTAAAGGTAATGACAGGCTAAGTGTAGGGGGGCTTCGAGCCGACGGGGAACAACCAAGGGGGGACGTTTTCCATACCCCGCCCACGAGGAGGCGGCAGGATCACCCCTGACGACAACCCAAATAACCAAGAGCCGGGGGTTCCGGAGGACCCCCTCCCCGGAGGGGGGAGGAAATAGTCCTACCCCGTAGTCCACCTAGGGGCCGAGAGACCCCGACTTCTGCCATCGGTGCGGTATATCCTTGGGTGTATTCTTTAGTTAAAAAAAAAAGCAAAGATTTAAATAGAAAGTCTATTTATTTAACGAGTAAACCAATACAAGGTCTCTAAGTATGCAATCTCTAACCATATTAATAAAATCGATTAACAAATAATTTATTTTTTTTTTTTTTATTTTTTGTTTTTTACATTTTTCCTATCTACAAATTTTACCAGGATTTCAAAAATGTATTCCTTTTCGCTGTAGCTAATTGTAGTGTTTTGATAATAATACATTTTTTTATAAATTTTCTTTCATATATTAAAATTTGGACCAGCATTCCAGCAATGTATGTCCATTTTCCCGGTTAGCTGTTATGTAGTTTTGGAGAATCATTGTGTTTTAAGATTACTTCAGGCCTCCTATTATTATATATATATATATATATATATATTTAGTTTATATGGTTTAAATTTATAAATATATATATATAATATTAATATTATTATATATATATATAATATATATAATATATATTATATATATAATAATAAATATATATGTATATATGAAATTCCTTTGTTAAGCATTTATTTCTAGTGCAAATAAATGCATAGAACACGAACATTTCTGTGGGGGCTCCACCACCCCCATATCCCCCGACCAGAGAATCCTGGAATTATAATAAAATATAGCTTCAGTATTATATCTATAAGCCTATACAATTAAAAGAGAAAAATCTGGCATCAAAAAGGCTTTAAAAATGAAATTTAGAGACTTCATAATTTTTTTCAGGCTCATTTGTAAAGTATTTTTAAGTGTTCATTCAGTACAAATCATTTCATATAAGTTCATGAAAAATTGGTGAAATCGGCTGGTGTCGCTATAATTGATTATTTCTGCCATAGAAAAATGTTCAAAATATGAAATTTGCAGGCCTATTATTTTATATTTGTCATTTTCAAAAACAATGCTTTATCACAAAGTTAATAAATACATCATTTCCTAACGATTGTAATGTAGTTAAAACAAAAAATTAATAAAATAAAAGCTATTCCCTAGGGTTCAAATCTATTATAATATATATATATATATTATATATATATATATATATATTATAATATATTATACTATAATATATATTATTAATATATATATATTAAGTAATGGAAATTCTATATAGAGAATAAGATTATATAATAGATAGATTATATTTGTTTAATCCAGTCTTGTTACTTTATTATATAATTAATATAATATTATTATATATATATATATGATAAATATCTGTTGTAACGAAAAATTTTCAACACATTTTGCGCTACGTGATCTTTGGTATGTTTTATTCATCTGGCCCCCTTTTTTAAACACCCGAATTGGACACATACATGGTACTTGTGACCTACACCTAATACAACATGGACATACACCTTGTCCCCAAGTTAATTATAAGACCTCTACCCTGATTCAAATTGTATTGACAAAAGTATAAATATATATATATATATAATATAATATATATATATATATATATATATAGTTATATATATATATATAATATATATAATATATATACTATATTATATAATATATATATTCTATATAGTATATATATATTATATATATATATATATTATATATATTATATAGTCTTTTAAGGAATTGGTTATTAATTGTTAGAGTACAATTACTGACTTTGGGCATATGCTGCAGAGATTTCCAGTTTGATATGATATATCTCTTAGACTTTAGCAAGGGGGGGGGGCTTTTTTTTTGGATTAGGTTCCCCACATAAGGCTGATGAAGAAGTTATGCAATGTGGTGATTGTAGCGTGGAGTCTCGTACATGGTCTGAATTTAAAGAGAAGAGTGTTGGGAATAGGAAGACCAGTAGTGTACACTAATAGTCATAAAGTATCCAAGAGTGGTGTTCCTACACTATTCTGTGCTTGGGGCCACTTATTGTTCCTCATATATATATGATTTTTAGACCGAGGGACGTTAATCGCAAGTTCCTTTAGGGCAGGTTTCTAACGTTTTGCAGATTATCCAAAAGTGGGCCACCCTTCATTTAGGAATACGTGAAGGAGTTGTATAATTCAAAATGGAATGCTTGAATATGCTCTTGGGTGGCAGATTAAGTGAACAAATGAATATTTTAAAAGATAAATTGTAGGGTTTTTGCTTGCACATAGGTTTACTCAAATTACGAAGGTTTTAACTTAACAATAATTGAATGGGGATTAGCTGATGTCTGTGGTCCAAGGAAAAAGACATTTAGGTTTGATTAATAACCAACTATTTGTGAAAATCATGGCTAATCAGTGTCTTGGAGGCAAGGACATGAAGCTATAAATAAGATTATAATTAAGATTACTGGGATAATAAATTTCGCACATGTGTTTACAAGAGTTAAGGAGTAGTATGAAGTTAGAACTCGAACATAATAGCATTATGTTAGGCCATATTATAGGAGTATGCTGCACCAAGGTTTTGGCCCCTTATTGTAAAGAAAGACTTACTATGGCTAGAGACGAGTGTAAACATTAGAACAAACACAGGATGATTTTGGGGGTTGAGGTGGTAAGGAAGCTAATAGGAGAGGCTGAGGAGTAGGTGGATGTTTTCTGTTAGAAACGAAATATTTTCTCAGAAGGGACATCAGTGCAAGTATATACAAAAATATTACACTCTATTGAAAAATACGGAGACCATAAGATTCTTCATACGTTCTAGAGCCTCGGACGGGAAGACATGCCTAATAGAAAAATGAGAAGAACAGCATGGCATTCGTTGATATAGAAAAGCTTCATTCAAGTAATTAAGGATATGTTTAAATTTATGGATGGATTTTGCCACCATAGGAGGTTGTGTTTGAGTCAAATCTCCGTCGATTGCATCAGTTTAAAAAAGAATGTGCGAGATGAAGGTTATGACATGTGTTGCGCCTATATAGTTATTTTGACAGCAATTGCGACGGGTTTTTAGATTAGCGTGTTATTAACGGTTAAAATGGGAGTTATAGCTATTAAAGCTAACTTAAAGCCTTTGTAGTCTTGGGTCTAGCATGTACATTTAGATATAGTTTTTTTTTTTTCTTTCTTTGATGGATTTGCCGAGAAAACATGGTTGTTTGGTGTTAATTCGTTGACTTGACGGGTAATAAAAGGAAAATAGTTCTTCTTCTTCAGCACAACTAAACCTAAATGTTTCTAAATTTTTTTCAAAAAATTTATTTATCAGAGCCTTTTGTCAAAATATCATTATGCTAGTGGCTAAAATATATGCATTGTGGCACACGAACATTGCCTATGGAGGCCTCAGCCACCACGTATTCCCTGGAAATATAATAAAATTTAGCTTCAGTCAGTCTTTAGGGTAAAGACTCATTTACAAAAGAGGGAAATCTTTCATTCAAATAGGGCTTTAAAATGAATTTGGAAGTCTAATATTTATTAAGGCTGCTTTTATTTAAACGAATTTAATGTTTTCTTTCTTGTCGGGATTCATGAAAAACTTGGTTTGGATCGGCCTTGGCTGGTGTCTCTATAATTGATAATTTCTTTCAATATACAAATTTTTATAAATAGGAATTTAGGCCTATTTCTTATACTTTGGCATTTTCAAAAACCTGGTTTATTACTGAAATTTAATGCACGCTATTTCCTACGAGTCAGTAAAACAAAAATAATAAATATATGAAACCCATTCCTTTAGCTATATATATATTATATATTATATATAAGATATTAATATATTATATATATAACGATATATATATATATATACTATACTTATATATACTATATATATGTAACGAATTTTCAGATATTTTGCCTACGGGATCTTCTGGATATGATTTTATACTTGACCTTAAAACTACCCG
>JABUQX010117259.1:0-22500 GCA_015478945.1 Trachelipus rathkii | reverse complement strand
GGCTTGATGTTGAAATTTTAGACTATATCTATAGACTTAGCAACATTAAATCTCCATCGTAGACGTAGAACTCTCTCGACTTTCATTACACTACTGTTATCAATGAGCGCGATGTAAATCATGGGCTGTGAACGCGCACTTAGCACACTGTATGAGAGAAGGTACTGAGAGCTACAGGCTACTTAAGTATCCTCAGAATTCGTTATCGTATTGCAGAGCATGTAAATAGAGCATAAGAACGTAAAGCAGCTGTCAAAGATAGATTCTGCTTCTCTGGATAGAACGTTAGCACTTAAGCTCTAGTCTACAACTATTCCATCAGAAGAATAGAGGAGGAGGAACAGCAGATGACAGAAGTTGATTTAGACACCGTTTTTATCTATAGCACCTAGATCAAGAAGGATTACGATCTCTTTAGTGAAAGTATGCTTAGCTTTTCGAATAATATCCCTAAACACAAGTATACGTCGCACTTTATGCATTAAACCTTCGACTTAGCATATTAAACCTTCGACTGAGAACAAAGATACAATAGTATCTCAGCACAGACTGTAGAAAATAGAGAAAAATGTGACTTATTTACAAAAATTATCACAAGAAATAACACCCTAGCTTTTATCATCCGCGGTGATATGGCACGTAAGAATATACAAATATCTACTACGCTATGCATCCTCGCAAGTTGATTAGATTTTTCTTTGGTAGGCAGAATATATATGACGTATTGTTGAATCGAGGGTTTTTATGTCTATGCTTAGACCTCGACAAAATGCCCTCTAGATCAGATCTACGACCCTTATCGTGAATTCGTCCAGTAGATATGCCTAACTAGAGATGAAGAGTACTCTGACAAGTTAAGAGTGGACAGAATTCCACGATGAGTAAATAATTGTAGACACCACTTAGCAGTATATAATGTAGTGCATTATTTTAATCTGTTGATCCTCATGAGATTTTCACTAGGTCTCTGTTGAGACACATCTGAAATAGTAGCTTTTTGTTCCTTAACCAACCGTCCCAGTTATCAGTACGAGTCCCGTAGTAGAACGTCACTATTTCACGAAGAGCAATGTGTGTAGCTCACTTCCTCCATCACTATCGTCTAAATCTATTATGAAGAGCAGCGCGCGCAACCAGTCAGGTTTTGACGTTACATGCATTTGTATAAGATAACTCGCGTTCTTACACTACGAGTTCCGTATATCACGAAACTATCACTTATATATATTAAGTAGTGTCTCACTTACTGAGGGTAATCTTGCACAATATAGTCACGTATATAGATATATTATATACTGAAACGTACTTATTCATATATATAATAAAACCTAGTTTACCTTATATAGCCTAATAAATATATCTATCTATACAAATCCGATTATATAATTAGTAATATACGTCATATATTATATAATTATATAAGAGTAATCGAATATACGCGTATATATATATATATATATATAGATACGGAATATAGCTGATATAAGTTTAAATAACAAAGCAAATTCCGTAATAAAAATAAGTTGACTTAAAAAATTTGTGTGTATATTTTCTATAGTAGAAATTTTAGATTTTTTGCCCGATTCCGGCCTATTCTATATCTATATATAATTACCTTATATAACCTTCAGCACTTTATAACTGTAGACTTTATACTTTAGCACTTTTATATAATATATAGACACTTCACGACTTAGCACTATATAACCTTACGATATTAGGTAGGTGAGGGTAGTACTATAGCTACTTTTAATAGACCTTCGTTACTTTAGTGAGCTACTTAGGACATGTATCAACTGATATATATATACTTATCAACCTTATACGACTTATAGCACTTATAGTAACGTTCTGACTATACTCTTATAGACCTTTCACGATACTTAAGTACACTTAAACTATATATATATCGACTATTATTACTACTAGTATCATTTCGATATATACTAGCACTTAAACCTATATCTGATACTTAGTACATTATGAAACCATTACATATGACTATAGTATATATATATATATATATATATAATAATATATATAATATATACTATTAGATACATTAGCTTTTCAGAAAAAAAATAATATATATATACATCAAAAAATAAAAGTAAATAATTTTTTCCTTTATATATACAATTATATAAATAAGAACTAGTAGCAAAATTTACCTCTTTTATATACGATTTTTAACGTAATTCAGTAGCAGTTGCCGTCGACTCGTTGCTTCAGAAGTTTCAATTTTGCTTAAAATAATATTAATAATACAATAATATACTAAAATATAATAATATTTAAATATAACTGTATTAAAAAAGGTTTATATACTTATATGACATCCATCATTCTTTATCAAAAAGTATAGTATTATCTATTTAGTAGCTAATAATATAAAAAAAAACGTAATATACACGAAATATAATATACATAAATATTATAACATATTATTATACGTAGTAACCATCATATAATACTATTACATCTCTCAAATGATCAGATCAGCCAGCACACCTAGCCATATATCTATTATATAGAGATCCAACTATCATTAGCAGCATAACATGAAAGATTACGACGATCTATACGCACACACAGACTGTGAGGCGCCTAAATATTCTTAGTTCTAGGTAGTGATTCCCACTCACTGAATCATTAGTAGATTGCAAGTATCAATGTCGAGTATTGATAATTAGCCTGATGCTTATGGCGCTAAATAATAACTATGTTTAACGTATATATGAATATATTATGTGCATCAATCATGCAGTCCAGAACTCAGAGTGAAGAATCACTCTCTGATTGCTTCCTGATAGATCGTCTGCTAGATTTCTGTATGCCATTATTTTATATATGTATATCGATCTCTATATTCTAATATCTTATACTTGTATTCTGTTGTATTTCATTTTGTCGCCATAGTAGACGACTCGCGAGAAGATATTTTAATACTCTTGTGTTCACCACACGTCTCCGCACATATCTGGGTCATAGAAAAGTTAATAATGATTTATATGTCTCATAGATAATAATCTTCTTCATCCATATTTCACCGACGTATTACTCTATTATTACCTACTACTCGATAACAATACCTCACTTATTATTCGTTATTATTCTATTACTTGTTATTTCATTCTTGCTTATTTGCTTTTTCTTTTTCACTTGTGCGATTATCATCCTCTATTCATATCCTATTTTGTCTCAATGTGCATTATACATCTCTCTCATACATTATTCGAGTCATTTTCATCTATATTCGATTGTGTCATTTTCACTCTGCTTGTTTTCGTGTGTGTGCTTTTTCTTTTGCTTTTCTTTCTTTTCCTTTTTCTTGTTTCAATTGTTCGTCTATACTCTTAGTATCCTCTTCTTTGAGCAGCTGGTCGACTGTCCGAACATTTGTCTGTCTGAATTTGTTCTCTGTACTGCTTGATTCTTGCATGGCTTTTTTACTACACATTACATTCATCTTCTTACTTCATTCATTCATTCTTTATCATCTTACCTCAATTCTTCTAATCTAATCATAAAATCTTCTTCTTCTATACTATCTATTAACTATACATAATTTCATTCTTTACTTCTTCGTGGTCTTCTTCTTTTTTCTCTGTGTTCGTCTTTGTTCTGTCTTATTGTTTTTGTTTCTTTCTTTTTTTCTTATTTCTTCTTTTCTCAGTATGTAGGTTTCTATCTGTTTGCGTATGTTATGTCTCTTTCTGTCTGTGCGTCTATTTCTGTCTGTTTGTGGGCTATCTTTACTTGACTACTTAATTGATGTCATCTATCATTCTTCCTTTTGCTTCTCTGTCGGTACATATGGCTGAGATAATTCTTCCTCCTTCTTGTGTAAACCTTCGGAACACTCCTTTCTTGGAACGTGGGTTGTTCTCTGTTTTCTTTTCCGACCCATTATTCGTTCTTCTCATTTCTTCCTTTCAATGTTTATAGCATTATATCTCACTCTCTTTTCACTTCTTTCAATGTTTGCATGAGCCCCGGAGCTCGGTTTTCTATTGCTATTTCGTTGTGTTCGTTTTCTTGTTACTTTTTCTAGCCAAATTACTGACTGGTTTCTTGATGTATTCTTCTTCTTCTTTGCGTATACGTTCTTCTGCGTAGACTATACGATTTTTCTGCTGTACTATCTATCTTGAATCTTACTGTATCGTATCGTTCTATATAGTTCTCTGAACTCCCTTTGCTTCTTCTTCTATCTTCTATCATGTGCGTTCTGTCTTGCTAAATTAATAATTCATTCTTCGGCTCATTGAATCTTTCGAATCTTTCTTTTATTAGCTATTTATGACATCTTCTATTTATCTTCTTCATATTCTATATTCGTTCTCTCTGTATTATCTATCAGCTTTATCTTCACAAAGTTACTTTCATTCGATTCCTCAGTCGGTATATTAATGTATTATTATTTGTATTATTAAATGGAATTAGTTATTATTAGTTATCGTTATCATATGCATGATATTTTAGTTATTATCGAATATTACTCTATATATCGATTGTTAGGAAGAAAATGAAATAATAAAATTTTTTTAAAACCGCCACCATCTCTCTCCTTTGTACTGCGTTTTAAGTTTGTGAGCTTCATATGATTATATAATTATTATCTATTATTTATTTACAATGTGTATTATTATAATATTATTTATTTGTATTATTGATTGATAAAGATTTATGTTAGGATATTATTATTATTAAACGACACTCTACAGTTCTTTGCAAGGTGCCCGCGTTTATTGCATCTGTATCAGGTAAAAGAATCCTTATGCTCCATACATGCAGTTCTCATTCATTGAGTTTTATTCAGTTAATGATGAGTTATTTAGTATGTATACTATCCACTTAGATTACTGATGTATTTATTATTATATAAATAATTATTCGTATTACGATATGATTATGTCATTATCATTGATCGCGAATATTATTATATGATTAGAATAATATTATTATTATTATTATTATAAATATTGTACTGACCATATTGATTTCTATCTCGTTCTTCGATCTGTTAATAGTAGACTGCCTTTTCTGTATATTATGATAGATATTAATGACAACTTTTATAAATATATATATTATAGATATAATAAAATATTTTTTACGTATGTAATTTGATATTAGTTAGTTATATTATTATTATTGTATTTAGGTTTTAACTTCTTAAATCTTATTATAATATATTATCTTATGTATTTAACATGTATCTTCTTGACTTTCAATACGATATTAGGAATATTCTTCTCATATGACATAACTTGCTTGCATCTGTCCTAGAATTTAAGTAGCTCGTTTGATCTACAAAACATTACTTTTGTAAGTCTATTCAAAAATAAAGTGATTGATTTTTGGTATACTAGTTTAAATGAATGTTGAGACTATAACACTAATAACGATATTTGAATGGTGGTACTATTATCGAACAATACATATCAATCGTAAAGATATTTTAACTGTAATTCTGCGAAGACGAGATCTTCAGGTCCGCAACGCCTTCCATACTGTCTCACGTAAGATTAGCTTTTCGAAAATAGAATAGAAGTTAACTATATTAAATATTACTTAGAGGACTTTCTATTATGTTATGCTTCATCCACGTTTTAAAAAGCCACGAAGAAGTTATGTGATAGTAGTATTATATGTTCACAATTATCAATTTCTAGCTTTAAAGAATCTTATTATGATAATCTATCTATGTCTTCAGTCAAAGTTGTATACGAATTCTACTTCTTCCGTAGAGAGTATACAGAAAATACATAATACGATATAGACTATCATTACTATATACCCACGAAACACGATCAGACGTACACTTAGATCCAGTGAACTCTCTCCTAATACAATATAAAAACTACTGTCTCTACAGCTGACACGAGATCATCTTGCGAATAGAACACCGATGACAGCTCACTAAGAGTGAGATAACTCTTATATCGATAAACCTTCACATAATATACATTCCTTCACAAACTTGAATCATCTAGATCACGCAAGAGATTTTAGTCTAATCTAACCGACCAATACCTCTATCGAAATTAGTGAACCTGAGAGCATAATAGTAGCTACTTCACGAAGTATGGTTCTACAGTACTAGTGACCCAATAATAGTGAAATACTTGACTATAAGAAATAAAGAGCGAATCAACGCCGGAAAAAGAAAAAAGGCGTCGCCAGCAGCCAATTCTTCGAAGAAATCATTATATACTCAAAAATAACAAAAGTAGATATAAACTTACGAGTCGTACAAATAAAACTAAAAAGTCAGCGAGTTAGCATAATGACTAGAGAACATACCCCAATGGAGGGAGAGGAGGACGACGTAATGACAATGCACTATAGACACAGCATAGAGGTAAAAAGACACAATAACGTCAAGTAGTACGACATATGAGAGCTAAGTAAAAATAATAAGTATGTAAGTATATAACTCAGATATATATATAAAAATACTAATAAGATGAACGCATATAAATCACAAAAAATACGGAAATAATGTAGGAATCGACACATTATGTACCATAAATATTGAATAGTATAAGTCATAATTTAGATCTAGCAAAGAAAAAAGCTACGATAGGGCTCTATCCTATATCGTACAAATCAGGCTCACTCAGTCGCCTATTACACCGACTATCTCTCGAATATATATCAGATTATTCAATACCAATGGTTATAATTATAACAAGGGAAATATTATATAATATTCAAAAGGTCATTTATCGTAAATGATAGTATAAATATCATACATTCAAATTACTCAATAATTTCATAACCAATAAAACGGATAAGACTTATAAGTAAAAATGCGCTCTATCGATATATAAGTAATTTCTTATATATCAGCCAATAAATAGACAATAAAATTCTACAGTACGCTATCAATATGTCAATTATCGTCGAAAAGGCAGAATACTATACGCCTATTCGGATAGTTATCAGCCTCAATGTATTATACACAGCGAATCACCTATCTAGTACATATCATGTCGTCTTTACAATAACCTCAGAGCAGCATATAGTACGATAGCTACTACCTGAGACTGAAGTGCTCCTCAAATCGTACTATTTCTACGAGAATTTTTAACAGCTATTATGACAGTCGAGGTATAAGCGAGTATATAAGCCGCTATAGCAGCAACTCAATGCAGTAGCTTCAGCCTTATCAGTACATATATATATATATAAAGTTCTTGCTCATATTAATTATTCAAAATAATGCCTTTGTATTCCACAATTGATAAGACAGGTAAGACATTACCCACTCCACTAACGGGATACAGGATCAGCATTAAGAATAAGCCACCAGAAACTATATATATATTGATTTGTATAGAGAGATATATAGGTTTCTTTATTCTATAGCAATCTTAAAAATACTAAGGTATGATAGTAGATCTACCATAGCGTATACTACTCCTAGTGATCATAATACCGCCTACTAGAATATATCATCGCACTATAAAATAGAATATAATTGATAGATATATTGGTAGTAGGTTATTCATATTATGGTAAAATATCATATAATATTATATACCGCGCTATATTAATGATCATCATACGGGTGAAATGAGTAGTAGTAGTGCTCATACTGATGTACACGCGAGACATAGCCCAGAGTACACTCTAAAACACTCTCTGTAACATGAGATAATGCAGGTAATATTCCCAAACACCTAGAATTAATGAGTGAGCACAGTCGAAGTAATGAGTCGCTAGACTCTTAAACATCGATCTTATAGCCATCACAATTAGAAATATCAATCCGTCTCTATACCACGAGAGATTATCTATAGAATTAATAAGGAGAGAGAATACTAGAAGAATAAATAGAAAATTATAAGAAAAAATAGGCCTCACCTAGTACGACACGCGTCTCAAGTTAACGCAAACACTATTTCGAGCGAGCGATCTATAGACAAAATCAAAAATTGATTCAATATAAATCACTTTATGTATATGTAGTAGATAAATTTCGAACTGTAAGATTTATATTTCGTATATTACTAGTAATTAATAATGTTTCGTATTTTAAAACATCATACATAATATAGTATTATAATTATATATATATATATATATATATATATATATATAATATATATATATATATATAATATATAGTTATATATATATTATAAATAATATATATATATTAATATAATATATATATATATATATATATATTATATATATATATAGTAGTATATATATATTATTTGAAAATTATAATAGTAATATATTTTTAATATGAATATTGGAACTACTATTAAATATATATAATCAATAAATTATTATATTATCAAATATAATAAATTGAATATAATATAAATAGAATTATCAGATGACAATACCTCAGTAAGAAATAATGATAGATGTGTAAGGATTCAAAGCCATGCCATAATTTAATTAATATACACACCATGCATTATATAGTATTAACCCCCTAGAGTGATTTATATTGACATAGTAGTTTATTAGTAGATTATGCTAAGTTTTGGAACAATGAAATATTCTCTGATATATCAATTAAGTCTTCCGGATACACATGATAATGAATATTAACAAGTGGTTTAAATACAACTATATAATATTTATATCTAATTGATATTCAGAGACTATTCTATCGAAACATATAATATATATCAAGGCGGTATAGCATTATCATTAGGTACAAAATATTTAGAAATATACTATAAAAAAAGAAATTAAAAGTTTTTCTATTATCAATACTTAAAAAATAATATACTATATATCACATTAATATATGCACTAAAGTATCACATATTTAGATATTATACCAATATATTAGAATTATAATTAGTTATAAATTTATAGTTAACGCTATATATATATATGTATACTTGAATTCTAATATTATTCTATTATGTAGTAAATTATTATAGCAGGAATATTATATATGACACTAGTATATAGTAGTATATCAAAATTTTGTATACTATTTACTCTATTATACATAATATATACTTACTATTATGAGTGTATAGATAAATAATATTCTATACTCAAAACCTCTATATATATATAGGTATTAATACTCTATATTATACACGTGAATACTAAAAATTATCTTTGTATATAATTATATACATATTAAACTAGATATAGTCATTCTTACATTCAGCTTTAATATCATATCTATTTTCATATGTATACCCACAGTATAGCACAGAGCTGGTCTGCGTATATTACATACACAGCGTACGGTTATGTATCGTCGACACTTGGTCTGTTCTTCCATCATTCTACATTACGTTCGCTTCTTCTATTTTACTCATTAGCATTGCTGTTATGATATCTTATGACGTATACTGCATTTCGTCATATCCTTATACGTTTTGCTATGGTCGTGTCTACACGCTTTCTATCTGTGCTGACATCGTCTAATGAATGATATCCGTCACGCATGTGAGAGCGCTTCTTCGCTACGATATCTTTTTATACTATACTTAACTTAACTATTACATAAGGCTTCCTCGCTCTTTCTTAATCATCAGCCAATTCTGTGTATTACATACGCTTTTTCCCAGTTACGATATCTTATTCATCTATATCATGTTGTTGTATGATTTACTAATCATTTATTCTTATACATCTGAAATTTTACTGACAGATAATTTTGTGTGAACACTCTTATGCTACATTCAAATCTTATATTTGTTTTTCTAAGTGTCATTTATCTCATATTAACGCCCAAGCGGAAATGACACTCATATAAATATAAGTAATGTATAATCGTCCAGTCTCACACGTGTTCTCATGCATGTCGCGTGACTATCAGCTCCGATCGTCTTCTGCCGGCAGTGAGCACTCCTGCGGTTTATTCAATTATTTTGTTGTAAATTAGTTAATTACATCGTTTCTGTGAATCTACTATTAACCATGGAAAATCGTATAAATCTTATTTTTAATAGAATCTGATAAGTTCTACAGATTTCACCAAGAAAGTCCTATTGTTCAGTGATATACTCATATACACGATTTTTGTATCTAACTAACCTTATGATAACTCAGTATCCCTCGCGAGTGCTAAATGTAAATCACATGAGATACGAACCAGCTCACCAATATTAGTCTAATACAGCTCCTATTCACTCCAATAATAAGTGTTTATACGTATATGTATGAATATGGGTATATATATATGATAGAGGTAGATTCTATATATTTGCAATTATACTTATGAATCTCCTCACTTTATTCCTATATGTGAGCATGGCAAAGCAACGTTTCTCTCTATTCGTCAGGGCAGCTAATTTGTTTTTATCACACCGATATACGTGAGAACCTCTAGAATCCAAGCCGGTGCATTTAGGTAGAATTTCCTGATATGATATTGATGATGACGATTCATCAATGCCTGCTGATGCTGATGCAGATGCTGATGCAGATGCTGATGCTGTTGGTCGTGGCGGTCGTGGTGATTTTTCTTCGTGCGCTGCCAGCTCGGTAATTGACGGCTGATACTCCGAGCAAGAATCATCGATAGCTAATAAAAGAAATAAACAACGAAACTTAATTTTTTTTTTACAAATGTACATCCAAATTAAGTAAATGAAGTAAATAAAAGCATTAAAAATATTAAACGCGTATTAATTTAGTGAAATTAGGTTAAAATAGAACAAAAAACTTATATTAAAGTTTTAGTACTTACGATCATTAAATCTGATACTTGAATTTTTCCTTGCTCTCTCAAATATTTCCTCTTCGCTATCGGAAATATGATAATATATTTCTTCCAATCTTCTGCGCCTAGCACCTGGATTAAAGATGAAGGAATATAACATTTAGATTATTATAAGATTAAAAAAGAAGATTAAAAAAACAAAAATAAAATATATTTTCCTACGTTGTTCAGGAGTTTTACGAACTTCCGCTGCTGCTATCAAGGCCGACTTCACTTTTTCAGTTAAATAAGCAGAATTAGCCAAAAGGCCCTCCTCTCTGGGAATTTGTCACAGCACCTATAAATATTAAACAAACAACATTGATAGTATTATTAGATAATATATATAATAATTATATATATAGATATAATAATAGTTATTTCTTACTTTGTCAATCAAGTATCATAGTGACTAATATTCTAATAGCTAATAGATACCTATTAAAATATCAGCATCTTATATGTGATAGTTAGTAGTATCAGTATCGTATTATATATATATAGGTGATGGGTTTCATTTCATAACCTGTTGTATGAATAATAAATTTTGTTACCCAGTGTAATCATTATCGTACTATATAATTGAATATATTATTCTTCTTACTAACCACAGTGATATCAGAAGATATGAAAAGTATTTTTCACTAGGTATATAATATCTATATTACACACCATACCATTTCACACTCAATATTAGTTAGCATGTCCTGACTAGAATACTAATGCCTATCAGGACAGACGTACCAGAGTGTAGAGCAGTTGTCTAGCGGATTCGTAAAGCATGTAACTGTTTATATACCTACTCACTCTTACTCTACTGAGAAGGACCATGCAATGAGAAAACACGGGAAAACTGGATGGTGTTTCGTCAGCGTATGCGCTTGCCCTGACTGCTTGAGTCGCATCGTTATCAGTCGCTATAGTTACTATTTCCTCGACATTCCCCAGGTCGAACTGTCTATAGTAACTATAATTTGGTATAAATATCAAATACGCATGTCGCACATCGACATAAAGAGGACAGTTAAAAGGCGACAGTCACACATAATTTTAAAAATCTGTATAGTATAAATATAAAACTTTAAAACGAAAGAGAAATCCCCTATACTTACTAGTCCAGAAGTCTTTTGTCTTGTTTTTTTCTTGTGTGGTGATGCGGCTCCTGATGCTTGTTTTTCAGCTTCTTCAAAAATCTGTGAAGAGAAGCGGTGCTCAGTAAATCTGCTATATACTTACTCGACTCAGGCGTTATCCAACAGAAATCACTATATCCATACTGTCGAAGACTATGAGTTTAAACATGCGTAAATCTACGAAGAACACTATGCCAGAACACACCCTCAGCATCGACGAACTAAGCGCACTTGAACACAGTTTACACAGACTGCATATTCACAAGCGTTACATGTAAATTTAATGTCTTACCCAAAGATAATAACAAATATACATACACCACAAAGAATACTCTAGCACGTATAGAGTATATACTCAGCAGAGAGCGACACTAGTTGTCTCACCTAGCTGATACATATTTACGCAAAAAACTTATTTCACGTTTGAGTAAAATAGCGATATAGTCGATATATTTAAACTATGAGAGAGCAAATCTATGAACTATATGATATTTTATTATATCATTCTTCTTATACTAGATATAGGTTGATATGCGATTCTTAATTAATATAGAATATATCTGGTTAAGTCATAATAAAATCACCCCCACTTATTAAAAAAAACGGGATTTGTGGACTAAAATAGAGTAATAAACAATAATCTATAAATGAACACTAACAAGATCGAATGTTGTTTTATTACGACGAGTACCATATCAAAACCTTCACGTAGAACATTTTAATCGTTAGGTACAAGACACCTCGATGTTCTCTAATTCTATATTCATAATATTAGTGTATATAGAGGTATTATCAATTCAGAGTAATCAACAGGTCACACTATATACGGTATGTGAATCATATATTATATTAGTATACCTAAAAGTGTATCGGCACGATACACGTTATGATCGTATGTGGGTATTCCCTTCGAAACGCTACATAATATTAAGTATTCGTGACTCATATATTTACTATATAGGGTGAAATTAGCAATATAAAGGCGTATAATATATATATATACTTATGATCTTATCCGTTAAATTGTGCAGATAAGAATTTCATAGGCATAACTGTTATGACTAATATATTATAGTGACTCACGTACTATAGGAAAACTGGTATAAGTCTAATAAGGTCTAAAGTGCATAATTCTGAAAAAATAATTCGACTTTAAATTTTTTTATACTGAAATTATAGTGATTCGTTGGTAAAAAATATTTTTACATACTCAACTAGACCTTCGACTTATCTTAGACACTATATATTATATAATCCAGTAACTTATATACACATTTCTCACCCATCGATAAACACCTATATCACTAATATCGGATATTGGCGATAATGACCTTAAAAGGGTTACGCCGATCACCTTTATGGATAGCTAGTTTTAGAGTTCCCTTTTTCGTAAATACGTATTCTTATCTATATTCATGTATATAAAATATATAAGTGTCTCACCTTACGGAAATTCGATAAAAAACGCGTATATATATAATATATATTATATATATATATATATATATATATATAATATATATATATATATGATATATACTGAACCTACTATACATATGCTATATTTTTTATAATGATATCGATACTAATCGAGTATTTCAAAACCGAAATGTATTGCCAAATATCACTTAACTTTCAACAAGTATGTAACGACAATACGATTTATTAGCCGACTAGTTCGAGGTAAGAATACGTCTGCTTTTGCTCGCTTATATGCGCGTAGCGCAAGTCTAACTAACAAATTAACCTGAAAAATTTAGATAACTATTAATGAACATCTAAATATATAATAAATTATATTTTCGTGAATTATGTATATCTTAGTAATTGAGAGATTTTATTTTTTATACACTTAATATAATATATTACTTAAAATAAATAAAATCAATATATACTAAACCTATCATAATTTAGCACTTGACCTTACGACTTAATATACTCTAAAGAATACATCTTCAGAACACATATAAAAACAATCTTACTAACGATACTTTATAGTATATAATCTTGACAATATACTACTCGAATACTGTAGCACTCACTAAGAACCATTCAGATATACCTTAATTAGCTTAAACAATTACGACTTAGCACTTAGATCCTCTAGTAGCATCTATATACTTAGATCAACTTAGAAATCGTCACAGCTCACTTTTCTATCATATAAGTACATCTCTGATGATCCATTACAGATTCTTTAGCACTTATGGCACCTTTCTTTTTAAATGCGTCAGCTCGTTTTGATGATGACAAAAGTACTTCGACTTTTAACCACATAATGGAAGTAACTCTCTAATCAAGAGCTTGAAGAGCGGGTATATTCTTAGCTCCCTAGTTTCGATTGTGACTTATATATTCTAGAATTTCCCTTCCAAAAGATCACTATATCGGTTAGTAGTAAGTGTACATCTCTTATCAGCCGATAGCTAGGTTCCACCCTTATTCCTATACGAAGGTAGTATAGCATGAAATGACGCGATATATTTGCAGCGTTTAGTTAGGTAGTCTGTGTAGTGTATAGTTGGATAGCCCGTCCCAATCGAAGACTTATCTCACATCCTGTAAACAACAGTAGTCAGAATACCGCTGCAAGGTTATCTTGTCATTAGGTTTCGTCTGATATTGCGCTTAAGATAGCTTTGTTTGTATATATTTAGAATCTCTTCGTTACGAATACTATATTCTTTAGACAAATATCGTTAAAGCATCATCGTATGAGTCGGATCAATATTAATGTTGCACGCAGCGTTAGTCTGAGACTGGTAAAAGTCGAAGGTTGCAATGCAATACTCTTCGAAAAACTACTGAGACGCTTAAGTTACTCCGACTCTCGCGAGAGCGTACAAAGCTCACCGGACTCCACCGTTATCTTCACAGAACTCGCTGTGTACTGACAGGGGACGATGAGCACTTGCTTTCGAAGCATTTCACTTTCACTGTTAATTTAGTTTATTACTTTATTACAAATATATATTTATTAAGTTGATCGAGTTGACATTATATGAGTAATCATGATACTACTAAAGTATTTAGATTATTATGGACATTACTCATATCTTCTACACACTGCGTGAGAACGTATACTTTATTCCAATACGCACAAAGAGTGTTATCTTTCTACATTGAGTAATTACTTCTCGGGACTAAAACGAAATATGGTTCATCGTATAATCACGAACCAATTTGAAGGACCGTTGAACAGGTAATAACTATCGAGCACAGGCGTTTATTTTTCTAACTGTCTAACGATTTGATGTTTTTGTTGTCTATCTCATAATAGGTTAATATTGTTATCAGCGTGTGTTCGTCGTTAGTACTCGTATCTCTTCTGCAGCACTGCCACTCGAAAAGTCGATATCTAGAGGACCTGTTTAATGGCGATTCGTTTAGTCCGACGGAGATATAGATATATGTAGATCGATAGGATTCTAGCCTTCAGTATATTGGTTAGATTCCGCATCACCCAAATCAAATTATAACAAATGATTTGATGCTATGAAACATAAGTATATTACTTGAGGGTATAACATACCTTGAATCTTAAAATGATGTTGGTAAAATAAATGTATCTTAAGTAGATTTAAAAAGTACTGGAAAATGAGTCTATTTAGATGAAATATTATTGACTCTTTTGATGTCCGATTATTGTACGCCTAGGATATTTCTTTATTATATTAGTGGAAGACCTTATGACACATTTTCGCATATCGTTATTTCTTCGCCCGCGCACCCGAGATAACAGTGACGAACTATTGAGCGCTAGTATTGAATGAAAACGCGTCAGCGCGTTACTAGTCCAAGCACTCAAGCATTGATGGACTGTCACTTAGATGTATCGCAGTGCTGGTATGTTCACAAGAAGAGTGACTCGTGCATGATTCTTAATAGCCCCAGACGCGCGTTGTCGGGTGAAATGTCAGCAGCATACGAGTGCACCCACACGCCGGTAGTCTACTCACTAAAAATCATAGGATCGTTGAAATGCAGTTGACACTTAGAAACACGACGAAACTTCAGTAATATAGCGAGGACACTTTTTTTAGAGCCGAGAGACGTGCTGCACTCATACGTCTGTAAAGATAGATTCATCGGCCTCTCTCTTGAGCCCTGTTCGACCGGAAATAAGCGCAGGTCAGATATCACAGCCGATCGCTCCACTGAACCACTATACGATATTATCCAAGCTCAACACGAAAACTCTCACCAATATATATTAGACACGCATTTAGTACATGCTGAGAGCATCGTCACTGAGTCTGACAACCTGTACGAGGATCGTTCGCTATGCTGAGTAAACGATACGTTACTCTCGCAACGATGAAACTCTAACAGTTTAGTCCAATCTAGCTGAGAGTGGTGAGACCTCACAAGACAACCATCAGAACCTGGTTGATCAAAGGAAATAACGTACACCCAAAAATCTTTTAGGCATAGTTGAAGCGATTTAGAACTGAACCGAAGAGCATATTGATTTTCGAGGCATAATACAGACCTGATAGGAGGTCTACCATAGGTTAGATAGCCGTGTATCTATCTGTAAGATTGACTAATTCCGTAGAACATATTGAAGTGCGTGAGTACTACACACATGAGAATCCACGGATGGATTGCTATCCAGACTAGAACGAGGATGACCTACGAGCTCCCACCAAAAGCTGAAGACTAAGAGTCTGACAAGAATGACTGAAACGCCAATAGCGGTAAGGTCATAAACCCACGCCTAATGCTAGAGGAATGTTTGAGTCATTACACATCATCCCGCGGAGAGAGTGAGCCGCGAAAAGAATAAATATCAATCAGCTGTGGGAGTGCCACTCCAGGCGGAGGACGGTTTCTCACTCACCTCCAACTACATCATTGAAGATACCATGATCAAAATATTCAAGTAGTAGAACGAACCAGAAACTTCGATATATGTCAGAACCTTGTGTTCTCACGAGTCTGAAGTCTATTCTTAGAAAACGAAAAGATAAATTCAACGTGCCAGAAAATGTTAAAAAAAGGTCCATGTATCGGAGCTGAGAGTGACTAAGAAGTGTTGACACGCACTGTGACCAAATTCGGACCAGCCCCACAAAACTGAAGCAATATTGACTAGAGCGATGAAATCGGAGCAGCAAGCGACAGGCAATCACACTATACAGAGCGTCACTCACGATCTTTAGATAAGCAGTACATAATAGCAAAAACGAGTACAGCCAAATAAGAAAGAGATCTCATGAGGACCCCACACACATAAGAATATAGAATGGGAAAATTCACAACGATACTGCGCGTGTGATGTATAATCTCATTCCGATACTCTCCAAGATAGAGCCCAACTAAATCATAGTTAATATCATAGGATGTGTGATTATGCAATCAGTCACATGCACAAAGAAGATGGGTGTCGACCAAACTCATCTATATACACTCGAATTATTGCCTGTCTAGTAACAACGTACACACTGAGTTGATACATTCATAATTGCTATGATCGTATCTGCGATTAGCAGTCAGCATAATGCACAATAAAGACAGAAAAGTCTATAAGAAGAACAAATTTATATTATAACAACAAAAATTTACAATATATTTAATATATATTATAACACACACACCTTTTTTTCACCAATGTGCTATGGATCAAGAAAAAATCTTTTCTAAGAAAAACTTTCTCACACAAAATCATATTTTAACAAAAATTTAATATATATTTCCACAAAATTTATCAAAAAAATTTAAAAAAAACTTTAAGCAAAGAACACAGACACATTAAAGCACGACTTTTTTATTCTTTTAAGTTTATAACTTAGAACAACATGTTACAGTTATTGGTGTAGTCATAATCATCACAACTACACTCTAGAGCCTCTATATGGATTGCACACTCATTGAGTCCTCAACCTCACACCTCTCACCTCTCGCTGCACCGACTCTATCCAGCCTCACGCCCGCTCCCCAATTATCTATGATCTAGCTGATTCCATGTACGAGTAATAAATACATGTCGCTACGTGAGTGACGCAATCATTCTACTATCATGAAACTTTATTGGTATATTAGTGATTAGCTGTTCTTCATGCATGCTACTCTAGAAAGCAGTGACTAGTGTCTATGACGTCAACAGATAACTTGTTTCATCTGCATTATATACATATATCCAAAGTATTAGTGGGACTTATTTAAGACATTTGTTGTTTTTACATACAACGCTAGAATCGCCCACTGCAGTCACTCAGTATCTAGTGTAGTATATCAAATACGATACACAACCCACATCCCCATCGCCATACCTAATCACTAAAGATATATTTATTACACTGAAAATAGCCTTATATTTATTATATAATTAAATTTATTCTATAAGCTTTGGCTCCATGATATAAGCTAAATTAATATATTGCATTCACTGTATCAAATGTAATTTATATGACGTCATTATCTTAACTAATATTAAGTTACGATACTATTACAAACAATAAGATCATTACTTACACACATATCGAGAATGCACACACTAACGAATATTATATACCGAATATGATTCTTTTTAACTGAGCGTTGTAACAGCTAACCTCTTTATATATCTACCTTCTCCGCCTATCACTGAATTTACAAAACATAGTAATATCTTACAAATACTTGCACTCTTAACTCATGCTAACACATAAATGTCTGCCTTTATGAATCTTCACACTCCCGTCGAGTCGCTATCTCATCTTATGAGAGTGCTAATAGTCTACCAAGTACACACGTAAACAAAAGTTCTTTCACGATCCACAATAAGAAGACAATCAGCATAGAGTTGAGTGCGGACAGTTGTTGTCTCATGAACTACGATACATACAAGACGCGTTGACATCACTAGGATTAACGCTAAACAATCATCAGCAACAAACATGATACTCACACAGTGTATAGTCCGATATATCAACGTTTGCTTTCATTATTAGCTAAACAAGCAGTAGATAGTATCGCCTAATGCAGCATTCCATATGAGCGTACCTGATAGAGACGTATTTTCTACTTACACTGTTATACGTACAATACCAGTGAGTGTATGGTTACTATTTTTAGGTTCCTCCTCTAAAATAATAAGACTCATTAGTACACAGACTGTGATAAGCATATACGAGATTACATAGCACAACCACTGTAATCGATCAAGCTCCTAATCTGTACTAATAGCATCAATATGTATACTACGACATCAATCCTCACACAGTAGATACCTTCATATAATTATATCATCTCTATAACGCACTTATGCGCATCATTTACTGAACTGGTACGCTACTAATGTGAAATCGCCGACCGTATTTCTATACTAATGTACACTACTCCATCGACACCGTAATCACTCTTATCTAAAGCGCCGAGTACTGACAGATGCACTAAAACAGTCGTAACTTCGAAGATTACACTCACATAAATGCTACACAGTTCACAGTGACAGTTAACAACTCTGTCTACATACTACGTATACCATCGCATTACCAAGATACCTGCCTAACTCTATATGCATATCTATCTGTATTCACAAGATCTATATCTGCTATAACGATACCGCAATGTATCATTTTTTCGCACAACGGCTTGATTTAGACTTGTAGACATCACAAAAAGGCTAGTACACCACGTTTAATAAGAAAGAGTCTCTATCGAGATCTATCGTCTTGTGCTGTAATTATGCGATAAGTGTCTTACCAATTCGTGATAATATACAAAGTATCCCACACCGTACATTAGCCGAACACCTTTCGCGACATTCCTAATAAAGTCTAACAATTATTCATACTCCTATAGAGAGTAAGGTAACACAACCGTAAAAAAAAAGTATCAAGCTATCTTCAAATCGTAAGCTACCCAATATATTACGAAAATCCTGAATAAAAGCTCTCCATAACTATTCTCAGCAGAGTATACTCATAGACTGGTATACAACAGATATAATCAGTAAGACTACCAATAGCATCACAAAGATTGCTAACCTAATATATTCTTTCAACAAACGACTCCCTATGACTTATTAACGCTCATTTTACCTTATTATTCTGTTGCACTTATACTAGCTAGTAGTGTAGACTGCACTTTTCATCACCAGCCAACTGGCCGATTCATCCAATAGGAATTTTGTACTCTATGAATATTCACCCTACTGTCATGCAATTCAAATGATATGCCAAGGCTGTCGTAACCAGTATAAGTGTGTGCATATTTAGTCACTTAACTAGTACAGCGATGATAACTAGCGAGTGCATAAGTGCTGAACCAAGAACGTGTTCTCTAAGCATTGACACACGATAGACTAATACCTAACATACCTAAACACGAATAAACAAAAAACATTAAACAAAGTTCAAATCACCACAGTGAAGTAACTAGCAAAACATATAGAACGTTGCCTTTCACATCTTTTTTTTCTTTTTGTTTAAAAACTTATTTATTTTTAAACTTTATTTCTTTAAACTTTTTATTCAAAA
Organism: Trachelipus rathkii; assembly: GCA_015478945.1. Classification (NCBI taxonomy): domain Eukaryota; kingdom Metazoa; phylum Arthropoda; class Malacostraca; order Isopoda; family Trachelipodidae; genus Trachelipus; species Trachelipus rathkii. The sequence continues at coordinate 2,200 of JABUQX010117259.1, read as the reverse complement.
AACTTTTAACTTTTTTTAATTTCAAGGTGGGAGAACATTTCAGTTTTTTTTTGTTTTTGTAAAAAATTTTAATTTTTAAGCTTTATTTCTTTAAAACTTTTTCGTTTTTAAAAAATTATTCTTTTTGATGTTATAACGTAAAAAAATTGTGTTTTTACGTACCCTCTAAAACGTTAAATCACTGAATCAGTAAATCAAACCACCCCGTACCCATCCCAACCCTGAGTTCTATGTGGGGTAATTGATTCTATTATCTGTTGACTAAAAGTCAGATTTTACGAGTATCATTTGATAAACATATCATAAAAAATAATGTTCTTTTATACTAACCCTCGAATATATGCTGCCAAGATAACAAAGTTTTCACATCAATAGAAGCTAACATATTAAAAAATGATAATAATGAATATAATGATACTAAAGTCAAACCTAACAGACCTTAAACACGAATAAACAAACTAACATTAACAAAGTTCAATACTTAACAACAGTACAAGTAACTGAGGGCGAAGAAGCGATGATAGACGTTGCCGTTTCACATCCTTTTTCGTTTTGTTTAAAAACTTTTATTATTAACTTTTAATTTCTTTTAAAACTTTTTGTTTAAAAAAACTTTAGCTATTTTTAATTTATCTTAAAACTTTGTTAGTTTTGTATTTTTTTTTTAAAAAAAACATGTTTATTTTAACTTGTATTCTTTAAACTTTTTGGTTTACTGAAAATTTTATTTTTATGTTCTATAACGGTAAAAAAAAATTTTACGATTTTTAAGACAAACAAAACAGTAAAAACAGTTAATAACAAAAAGTTTTCACATCATATAAGCTAACATGAACAATAACCTGAGGTGTTGTGGCGGGTTGAGAGATGGAAATATAATGATATAACAATCAAAACCTAAGCAAATACCAGAACTGGCAACAGGAAGTAGGTAGTACTGAGCGTGTGCTTACAGCCCGGACCAGTATTCACCACTTTTTTTTTCAAACAATCTCTAACAATCACGTATTATTTTACCAAACATAGTAACCATACTAACAAATAAGTGTGGTGACACGAATACATACTCGCAACAAATATTATGCTGACGTACCAAAGTTTTTCACATACAAATAAAGCTAGACATAATCAGTATCTGAACTAGGGAATTATAACGCACGAGATGACATAACCTAACATACCTTATGATCGAATAAAATGATCTAACAGTTTAACCAGAAGTTTCATAGGCTTAATACAGACACTAATAGGTAAACTTAATACCAATGCATACAGAACGAACTATTGTACGAAGGCTGATGTGGTTTCCTGTGGTCAGTTCTAGAGTTATCAAATAACAAGTCGGAGAAATGGGTGGGGGGTGGGTCGGATGTAACTCCGTGCCCACTTTTGGTGTCGGAAATAGTTACGCGAGATAGCCTATGAATTCTGTGTGGTTTCGGGTGTTTGCGAGAGACATTGAGCGGCAAGTACCTATAGAGTTCTTGTGTTGGGTTGTCGGTGTAGGAGTCGTCTTCTGTTAACAGTGATTAACGTGTTAATCTTACACTAACAAGTAGAGACTAGAGTATAAGTATAGAAATCAAAAATTATTATCAACGAACACATTGACTCGCTACTAGACTATGTATGTACAGACCACGACTCTGAATCAGAGAGATGAGTGCTAGAGTATACATTTAAATTTTTAACAGTAGCAGAAACACATGATAACGCACTACACGAGCAATACGCATATCATCCTAAAACTTAAGTATAAATACATGACAAGTTATCCATTATTAGAACGCACACACATGCTTCGGACCACGGATTGCTTAAGCAAATAGAGTGAGATAAGAAACTAAGTAACCGGCGTTCAACTATTTCTAACGAAAGTTTGCAACACTTAGTTGACCGTCTCTTAAAATTCCGATAAAGTGGCATACGTCGTCAATATAACCAATGACATATCTCCGCTAACCCTTTCACCTCCTAATACTAGCAATTTATAATACACCGCCCTCATATTCTTTAATCTTTTTACATAGTGTGATATATCCACCTTATGGATATATTTAAGCTTCCGCTCTCCTAATGTACAAGCGAGGATATCTTCTCGAAGCGATATCTTAACATCTAGCATGTACGACAAAGCTGTCGTATCAAATAAACATCTCGAATTACTGATATAATCCCATACTAATCCGCTCTTCTTCTC
>JABUQX010117258.1:17500-27250 GCA_015478945.1 Trachelipus rathkii | reverse complement strand
TTGACCGAAGGGTAGTATTGAATTACCCTGGCCAAATGGGACTTCTTTTATGGATACCTCAAGGACAAAGTTTATCGCTCAAAACCAAGAACCGATTAAAATGCATTGAATTGGGGAAATCGAAAGACATATGTGCGACATTCCAAATGAGCAGGTTTCGTGTCGTGTGCAACTCCATTGGTTCACGTTATCAGGTTGTGTCTGGACAATGGCGGTCATCATTTAACACAAACAAAAAAAAAAACAAATGATAAGTAAAAATAAAAATCTCCCCTTGCGAACATGATTCTTAAATACATGCATGTCTGTAACTCAAGCCTTAAACTTTGTCACTATGTCATAAATAAAGTTTCATAGCTTTCAAAAGTGTATGTAACATATTACATTATTTTGAGACCACTTGTATATATATATAATAGATATATATATATATTATATATATATATATATATATATATTATATATATATATAATATATATATAGATATATATATTATAATTATATATTAGAGGTGTACTATCCGCAATCCGCATCCGCATCTGCGGATATCCGCATCAATTTTCACTATCCCATCCGCAACCTCATCCGCATAATTTTTTATGCGGGATAGCGGATAGTATCATCAATGAATTAGTTTTGAGAACGGGTTCAGTTCCTCATATTTATATATATATATAATATATATATATATATATATATATATATATAGTATATATAATATATATATATATATATATATATATATATATAATATATAAGATATATTAATAATATATATATATATATTAAAAGTAAGACTTTCAAAGATGACAGAAATCATGCGGAAATAAGATAAATAGATTTCAAACTCTGCAAAACGATACGCATGTACAATAGCAGCAAACTTTTCTAAATCCTAGAATACAAAACAAAAATTTCTTGAATCACTGTTTTACAGACGTTAAAATAATTGGATGCATATGATAAATGCTGCTAAAAGCGGAAAACTATCACCGGCAATAAAAAGCAAAAAATCACGAAATAGACAAGCAATGACATCTATAGCTATACACTGCCGAATCCATGAAACGGTTTTTGCTTCTAGCACAAATCTAGCAACGATGTTCGGAGGTCAAAAAGACACTATATTGATCGAAGAATATCAAAAGAGAAAAAGCTTGAAATCAGGTAAAGATCCCTGATTTTGTGGCGTGATTATGTAAAGTTTCCACATCTGTTCGAGAAGTCGCAAGGAAATCTTAGCAGAGCCATTCAACAAGTGTGGCTAGTGAGCGTCTTTTAGTGGTGCAGCTCATTTACGACGAAAGAGAAGCAAACTCTCCTCTTGAAGCTTCAGAAAAAGCTTTTGTTAATGAAAATAATTTGAAATTATAATTTCAAGCATTAGATATATATAACCTTTTTTTCAAATTGGTGGAGGCTGGAAAGAGTTTGAGGGTGCAAAAGAGTTTGGGATCAAGCGTCCTTGCACTCTATAATACGGTATATTATATATATAATATAATATATATAATAATAGTATATAGATATATATATATATTATATATATATATAAGATATATATATATATATATTATATTATATATAGTATATATTTAATATAATATATACATATATATAATATAATATAATATATATATATATATATATATATTATATTATATATATATATATATATACTATATTATATTATATATATAATATAATATATATATAATATAATATATATATATGGGTGTGTGTGTGTGTGGTGTGTGTGTGTGTGTGTGAATATACCTGGCTAAAACTCTAAAAACTAAACTATCCCTATCCGCACCGCAATCCGGTAGTGATTTTTACTATCCGCTATCCGCATCCGCAATCCGGGGATAGTGATTTTTACTATCCGCATCCGCATCCGCATCCGCATCCGCATCGCGGATAGTGAAAAATCACTATCCGCCACACTTACACTCTAATAAATATATATATATATAGTTATATATATATTATATATAATATATAATATATATATATATATATATAGATTAAAAGAGGAAAGAAACACATTGACATGCACAATCTGTGGTGGGACAGGCCGGTGACACATGGAATCCACAAGATTTATGGAGTTCAACTCTGAATCAAGAGTCGACATGAGCCGATACACAACATTTGAAAGCGTTCAAGCCATTGGTAGTAGATAAAATAGAGGAGGGAAGTGTGTCCACAGACTATAACAATAGTATACATTTAAGAATGAGCATAATGGTTAAGTCTAGGGGCAGAGGTTTGGACAAAGAAAGAATAAAAGTATGTGAATAGACAAGTCATACGAGCTCTCCTCACGGAAAGGGGGTATGTGATTAGAGGGTTCGGAAGTGTGAGTCTTATTCAATAGAGTGAGAGAGAGAGGAGAGAGAGATAGAGATAGAGAGAGAGAGAGAGAGAGAGAGAGAGAGAGAGAGAGAGAGAGAGAGAGAGAGAGAGAGAGAGAGAGAGAGAGAGAGACAACAATTCGAAGGCAAGAAAGAGGTTGGAGAGTGTTGGTGAGAGTAAGAGATTTAAAAAATCGTAAAACTCTGAATTCCGCCCTTTCAAAAGATGTTGTATGAGTGGAACTTCCCTAGATGTGCGATGCATGTTTTTAAATGGACGAGCGATGCCCCTAAATGCAAAGCAAGCAACAGAGATGGTGTGAAGGAATTCTGAATCAATCTCAGAATATACAACCTCTTTGAAATCTGTTTAGGAAGAGTTGTGATGTGACACTTCCAAGAAAGATCACAAGGGAGGGAAATACCAAGAGTATTAGGGAAAGAGGAAGGCTTGAGTTGTGTTTCAAAGAAACTGTAATTGCAGCGTGGAAGATTTTGCTGAGTAGATAGATAAATAGCAGAGTTTTTAAGACATTGAAAACAACCATTAGAGTTAGGAAATTGAGGAAGATCAGAGATCAGTTTCCAAAATTTCTTCCTCCTATTATAAGCACTTTGAAGATCAGTGAGTGGCCTTTCAAAATGAAAATAGTAGCGAAAGGTGGAATTGTCAAAGTAAGAAAGTCATTGATGAAAGGAGGAAAAGAGATGGGGATATAACAAAACCCTGAAGAACACCACTATTAATGTATTTAATTAAAGGATGAACGGTAGCTATTTACAACTGATCCTAAAGAAAGAACTGAATGCAATCAGGGGACAAGATTCAAGGAGGAAAGAAATAAGACTATAATAAAGCGTTCCTAACGAATGCCATATTTTCAACTAGAAGAATTAACCTATTTTAAAATCTTCCTGTTAAGGATAGAATCGATAACTTTAGAAAAATGGAGATTAAAGGGTAAAGACGATATAGTTAGAGGGATTGAGAGTCAAAGATGACAATCAGGGACGAAACAGTTTACCAAGGTCGGGTGCAAGCTTAGAAGCACAAATTTTATGAACCACACAAGGAATACCAATTAGGACCATACGCCTTCTTTTTGTCAAGCTCAGAGATAGCAGAAATAATATCTTAGAAGATAAGGCAGAAAAAGTATCTTAGAAGATATCAGAAATAATAACTTAGAAGATAACAGAAATAATATCTTAGAAGATAGCAGAAATAATATTTTAGAAGGGATTAAAATATTTTGTCATAAATAGATTGGAAGGGTGTGAAGTATGAGGAATAGCTCCGGAATTTCCTAAAACAGAATAGTGGCAAAGGTTTGAACAGAGAATTCAGCTTTTAGCAGAGGGTAAAGCAGTAGTTGTGCCTTCAGGAGAAACTAGGGAATGGAAAGAGAAACAAGACACTTGTTTAGCATGCTTGCAAATTGAATTGCAAGAGGGAATGTGATTAATATGAACTTGAAAGAAAGATTATTATATTTTCTAAGCAGAAAATAGTTTTAAGTGTCACACTGAATATATTCTGCACAATTCCTCTCTCTCTCTCTCTCTCTCTCTATATATATATATATATATATATATATATATATATATATATATATATATATATATATATATATATATATATATATATATATATATATATATATATATATATATATATATAATATAATATATATATAGGGAATGACTTGGAGTGATGTAGGTGGTCTCTTCTTAAGTCCCCCTATATAAGTAAATGATGAGTTTAAAAGTTTTGTAGTTCTCAACTACGACAGCAACGATAGGCCACTGCGATTTAATTATTTCTTTAGTAAAATGAAACATTAGGTTTCACACTTATCTTTTTATGAAATAGGACACAAAGTCCTGAGGTACTTATCTCTTTAGTAAGCGCAAACAAAGTTTGCAATACGTTATCTCTTTAAAAATGGAAACAAAAGTTTCCTATCAATTATCTTTTTAAATAAAGGGGATTTAAAATAAATCCAAAAATAAAAGATGATTTATTCAATGAAAGTAAAGTAAAGTTGTAATGAAGTCCCTTCTGTGTATACTCTTCTAGTAGGAGAATTAGTAGTCACGGACTTTCCACGCGTCTACCTCCCTTGCCGACTCTTCTTTTGGGAAACTTGCACTAGAGATCCGGAGTCGCGGACTTTCCATCAATTTACCTCCCTTGCCGAAAGTAGTGTTTGAAGTTTGGAGGAGTTCTGGAGAGAGTATCTTCAGTGAGATTTTCTTCTGATTCTTAATAATTGCTCAAGTATCTCAACAGGACGGGTTTACCCCCCCCCCGCCCGCCCGCCGCTCCCCCCCCGCCCCCCCCCCCCCCTCCCCCCCCCCCCCCCCCCCCCCCCCCGTTTATATATATTTCACTTCGACTTATGCAAAATTATGCTACGCCAAATTTTAGCATAAGTAACAACATAAATTAAGATTTTTAGAAAGTTATAATGGAGTACTACATTACTTCCCGCGGCTAAAACGGAGTGAGAAAGTATGTTATAATAATTATACAAGAAATAATAATTAAAATACATAAAGTTAAAGTACTTTCAAATGCAAGCATGTCTAATTATGTCCAAAGACATATGTAGACATACAAACATTTGAAGGCAAAAATAGTATACATGAAATATAAAGAATATTTCAAATACGAGCATAAACTGGTTTTACATCCGAGATCATAACATATATACAAAAATATTGAATAACAAAAAATACAATGTTTATATATACAGAAAATGAAAGGTGCATTTAAACATAAGCATATTTGGTTATATCCTTTAGATATAAACAAACATACAAGCATTTAAATGTATAAATGTACAAAAATGTAATACATAATTCTTGATTATGAACAAATTGAGATATTCACATTTAAATAGGCCACATCGATCGAACCGTTGAATCCAAGGAAAGGTACAATATAATGCGCTTCTAATGTATCCATGATTTGATCAATGGGCACGTAAATAGTTTTCAAAGCTGTAGTTACGAGAGAAACATTGCTTGACATATGTAGAGACGTAGGCCCTTGAATTTAGCTTATTTGCAAAATTTCTTCATACATAAAAGGGACAGGTCACAGCCATTTAGAAATCGAAAAGGAATCAAAGTTCGTAGTGAAATCCAAAAATGAATTTCTGCAATCCAAACTTAAAATGATGAAAGAAATTCATACCGTAAAGGAAGTTACATATGTAGAGGCGAAGTTGCTTGAAATTTAGGTCCTTTATTTGAAAACGTTGCTTGACATATGTATGTAGAGACGATGTTGCTTGAAATTTAGGTCCTTTATTTGCAAAGTTTCTTCATACATAAAAGGGAGCGGTCACAGAATCATTTAGAATTCGAAAAGGAATCAGAGTTCGTAGTGGAATTCAAAAATGAGTTTCTGCCCACAATCCAAACTTTGAATGATGAAAAAATCCATGCCGAAAAGAAGTGGCTATGCTAGCGATGAATCTCAACTTGATAGTGTGAAAAAGTGGAAGACCATAATTCCAAAATTAGAAATGAAAATTAAGTCCAGATCGATAATGTTCGTTTGCTTGAGTCATTTCTCCGAGTGTTCTGATTATTTTAGTATTATTGTAGTTTTCTTTTCTTCATTTTTTTGTGTTTTCTTTAGTTATCAGAAGGCGCTGATTGAAGTTCTGGGTGTTCTTCATCCGGGTTCACCAATTATATAGGTTATTACTTGCTCTAAATTGGTTCTTTTTTTGTGAGCAAGCACCCTATATAAGAGGTTGGTAATTTAGAAATCAATATTTGAAATGATGTTTTTATTCAACATAAGTAGAGATATTCAATAAAGTAAAAGAAAGTAATAAAAGTCCCTTCTGTTGAGATATCTCTCTTCGTAGGCGAATTTGTAGTCACAGACTTTCCAGCGCGTTTACACCCTTGCCTCTGACTCTTCGTGTTAGCGAATATTTGTGCTCAAATTCGGAGTCGCAGCTCCTTCCGTGAAAACCTCTCTTGCGAAGCTTTTAGAGTTTGGAGATTTCAGGAGAGAGTATCTTGAGTAATAATTTATTTTTCTGATCTCATTTTACTTATGAAGAAGAAGAGTATCTCAACAGACGGTTTATATTATATTTCATTTCGACTTATGCAAAATTTTGCTCGCACAAATTTTAGTATAAGTACGAACATAAAATTAAAATTTTACAAAGCTATAATGAGTAAAAAATACTAATATAATATATATAGTATATAATATATATATATATATATATAAATATAATATATATATATATATATTATATATATATATATATATATATCAACACCACACCATATATATATATATATAATATATAGTATATATATATATTTTATATAGTCTTATATATATAATATATATAAATATATTATATATAATATATATATAAATATATATAAATATAATATATATATATTATATATATATATATATATATATTATGTAACAAAATTTAAAAATAATAATTGTTTATTGTAGTTAACTTTATTTGTTAATCAATTTTCTGCGCTGATTTCAAATATTTAATTAGTTTTTCTGTATCATCGACCTTTACATAAATACACTGATATTCGTGATTAGTATATATTGTAATGTTTGGTATTCTCCTATAATTGTTGTATATTTCATTTTTCTTTCAGACAGATAGCTATTTAATAAATATATAGGTAACATTTTATGATGGCTACTAGAGTATGTAAATATGCCCCATATGCTTTTTATTATGTGTGTAGTTACTATATTGTCTAAAAGCAAGTATCCTATAAGATCGTGGCAGGTGCCAAATTCAACATAGTGTTCAGACTTTATTTTGGAATCCCATGGGTGACCAGAATAAGTCATGGGCACCTCACGTGACATGTGAAAGCTGCCGATATACTCTAAAAGCATGACTACGAGATACTAGAAGAGCTCTGCCTTTTGCTTTTCCAAGAGTCTGGAGAGAATCGAAGAACCATCATGTTGCATGCTACATTTGTATGATAGACGCTACAAAGTACAGAAACGATAAAGGAAAACTAGTTCTAACGTGCCCAGACATATCATCTTCTATAACAACTGTCCTACATGATGACAGCTTACGAGAACCTCAACCATACACCAGAATATGTATGTATATTTCTTCTCATATTGTCTAACCGTATTACTTTTGATTTGCATGAATGTTAAAGTCGTTATAACATATTCATGTTCCTAAAAATGCTCAATGCTTTGGTGGTGTTACTGTATGTATTGCAATGGATATTTCATCTGAATTGTCAACAGGTACTAGTAACGAAGAAATAGAAGAATCTTTCATATCAAGAACAACTTCGGAGCGTCGCTTTCCAAGTCTGAATGAACTAGATGATTTGATTAGGGACTAAAATCTTACAAAGTCAGGAGCTGAACTTTAAGATCAAAGTAAAGAAGGAATCTACTAGGAACGACTGCAGGCAGGTGTACCATAAATACATGCAGTGTTTGAAATCTACTATCAGTTAGTGCGAACTGTGCTTTGTAAATATGTGAAATTATTTACACCTGTTGACTGAAGCATGATCGGCAGACATGGGGCTGTTCATAAGTCAGAATCAACACCGAAGTCTCAAAGAAGTGCTACCAATGGGAATCATATCCATCTCTGCCTCTTGCACACTCTGTACAGAAGAAAGAAACCTACGATAATGTTAAAGAACTTCTTGACAAAATACGCTATGCTGATTTCCAGTGGGATGTTTGTGGTGACTTCAAGATGCTTGCCTTCTTGCTTGGTTTGCAAAGGGGATACACAAAATATTCATGTTTCCTTTGCCTATGTGACAGCAGAAGAAATTTCAGTGACCACCACGATTTAAACTGCAGCAAGGAAAGTTAAATGTTCTCAGACAGCCGTTAGTTGAGTCGAACAAAGTTTTATTACCTCCACTTCATATTAAACTTGGATTGGTAAAACAGTTTGTGAAGATCTTAGATCATGGAGGAGAAGCATTTCAGGAAATACGTCTTATATTTCCTAAACTATCTGACGATAAGATTAAGGGTGGCATATTTGTTGGACCTCACATAAACGCAATGTTGAAATCGGAGAAACTTGAAAGAGCGATGACGAATGTTGAAACAGAAGCTTGGAGTGCAATTCGCGGTGATATTCGTGGATTTCTAGGAAATCACAAAGAATCTAACTACAAACAGCTGGTAGCAAAGCTTATTAAAAGCTTCAAGGAACTAGAATATCGTATGTCCCTAAAGGTACATTTCTTCCATTCACATCTAGATTTCTTCCGCGAAAATTTATGTGACGTCATCGAGGAACATGGTGAGAAATTTCATCAGAACATCACAACAATGGATAGAAGATACTAAGGACGATAGGAAAGATAAATATTAATTCACTCTAGAAAATCTCGATCTTCAAACACTTTTAATTCAAAGGACATAGTATTACATTCAAAGGACTGACTGTCATAATGAATTTTCCTTTTTTTAATGTTTGTTTTACTTACCAAACACCCTCCAATAATAGAAAACACATTTAATGTTGTCTCATTTATCATTATTATATTAAAATATATCACACCAACATGCTCCCACAGAGAAACGATGAGTATATAAGTAGCAAATATGGAGGTACAAATATATCAAAAACTATTGATGATACGCAAAAAATAATGTGATTTTTGAACTCTGCGCCAAAAAATACCAAAAAGAAACAAAAAAATATAGATGAAAATATGATTGATTTATTATTATTATTATTATTATTATTATTATTATTATTATTATTATTATTATTATTATTATTATTATTATTATTATTATTATTATTATTATTTTTTTTTATTATTATATTTTTATTATTATTAATATATTTATATATTATAATTTTTAATATTATAGTATTATTATATTATTATTATTATTATTATTATTATTATTATTATTATTATTATTATTATTATTATTATCATTATCATTATCATTATCATTATCATTATCATTATCATTATCATTATCATTATCATTATTTTTATTATTATTATTATTATTATTATTATTATTATTATTATTATTATTATTATTATTATTATTATTATTATTATTATTATTATTATTATTATTATTATTATTATTACACAAAAACATTGACAACTTTTAAATACTTCTTTCACCTTTCTCTCCATTCTCGATAATATACTTTTAGTATACCCCTCGCCAAAACCTTTCACCAACTAATCCATGCATGTCATCCCGGGCAATTCTCTTGGCTTTTCCTCCCGACTCTTCCAGTGTGAAAGAATTTCTAGGTGCTGGCCTCCCACAAACAAATGATAATTGTTTAAGTCTTATATTTTGTTATTTTCAAGGAAAAATTATATTTTTCG
>JABUQX010117258.1:0-10000 GCA_015478945.1 Trachelipus rathkii | reverse complement strand
GTGTTTTATACATAGGAAATCTATTCAATGGTGATGACTCTTTCTGAGTAATATTTCATAACCAATATGACTTAAACTACGTACCCAAATCTCATATTCTGAAGCATCCATTACACAAACACAAACCAATAAATTTGTGCATTAAGAAGAGCAATTTTATTTTGAACGTGCCTCAAAATTTTAGTGAAATACAAGATTCCAGATTCAAAAGAGAAATTAAACAATTTATACTTTTAAGATAAAAACATAGATGAATTTAGTGAAAAATTTATCTTCTTCAAAAACGAAACTATTAGCGTAAATTTATCTTGATGTATATTAATTTGTAAAACTCTCTGTGTAACTTAGTTAATGATAATAATTGGTAAATGATTACAACCAACAACAAAAAAAAAAAAAAGGGGGCAAATGGCAACACCGGAAAAAATATTTCCTTGAAATAACAAAATATAAACGAAACAATTATCATGTGTGGGAGCCACAGCAGCTAGAAGATCTTTCACACGGATCAAAGGAATAAAACCAAGAGAATGCCGGGATGACATGCGATGGATATTGGTTGAAAGGTTTTGGCGAGGATGACTAAAAAGATATATATCGAGAATGTAGGAAAGGTAAAAAGTATTTTAAAAGTTCAATTATAATTTTGTAATAATAAAATAAAAAAATAATAAATAATAATAAAATAATAAGTAATAAAAAATTAATAATAAAATAATAATAATAATATAATAATAATAATGATTAATAATATGTAAATTATGATGATGAAATGATAATCAAAAATATATATAATGATTAAGATAACGATATGAAAATTAAAATAATAATAATAATAATAATAATAATAAAATAATAATAATAATAATAATAATAATAATAATAATAATAATAATAATAATAATAAACATACAGACTCGTTCACTCAGGCTGAAGCGGAGTTGGAGTCGGAACCGCGGCCTATATACGAGATAGAGTAATTAATTTTTTATACTGTATGTAACTAGCAATACATGCCGCAACAAGACCTATATTTTCATCTATATTTTTATTCACTTATGTAGTTTAAATGTTAAGCATAATTTTGCTTACTCTAGTTTATAGTTTTTGAGATATTTGTACCTTCATATTTGCTACGTATATACTCACCGTTTCTCTTTGGCAGCGTGTTTGTGTAATATATTTTAATATTATAACGGTAAATAACAACATTAAATGTGTTTTCCATTATTATAAGTAAAACAAACATTAAAAAAAAACATAATCATTATGACAGTGTAATATGCTTGATATAATACTATTCTTAAATTAAAGTGCGACATCGAGGATTTCTAGAGTGAATATTTTATCTTTTCTGAGTAAACATATATAGTTTCCCCATCTATGGCAGTATTCCATCGCTCTTGGTATCTTCTTTTCATTGCTGCGATGTCCTGACGAAATCTTTCTCCATGCTCCTCGCTGACGTTCCCTAATACAAGAAATATACCTTTAGGACATACGAGCCAGTTTCCTTGAAGCTTTCAATAAGCTTTACTATAGAGTCGGTTTGTAGTTAGGCATTCTTGAGATTCCTAGAATCCACTAACTACACCATAAATTCTATAACAGCTCTCTTGCAAATCGTGATCGCTCTTTCAAGTTTTCTCCGACTTCAACAAATGTGCCACCTTTCATCTTAGTATCAAATAGTTTGGAAAACGTCGTATTTCCTGAAATGCTTCTCCTCCATATCTAAAATCTTCACAAATTGTTTACAATCAAGTTTAATAGGAAGTGAGTAATAAAAACTTTAGCTTCATTGGACTAACGCGCTGTCTGAGAACATTTACATTTCCTTGCTGCAGTTCAACTTTGGGGCTTATAAATGTTCATTCTGTCAAGACTATCCCATTCGCAAAGAAAACATGAATATTTTGTGTATCCTCTTGCAATACCAAGCAAGAAGACAAGCATATTGAACACCACAAACATCCCACTTGGAAAATCAGCTAGCATTATTTTGTCTAAATTCTTAACATTATCTTAGGTTTCTTTCTTCGTACAGAGTTTGGTGCAAAGGAATGATATCGATTCCATTGTTAGCAACACGGTCTTAACTTCTTTATCTGTCTAGAACAGCCACATTCTTGCAGGTATCATGGCTTCAGTCCAACAGCTGTAAATTATAATCATTCCATATTACAAAGCACAGTTACCCACAACATAATATTTGCAAACACCTATGTATTATGTACACACATGCCCGCAGCTCCCTAGCCTAGGTAATCCATCTTTTCAACTATCTTCAACAGTTCATTTCCACTTGTGAATTTAATCCCTGATTAAATCAATCTTAATTTATTCTAACTTGAAATGACCGCTTCGAAGTCGGGTTATTATGGCATGAAAGTTCTTCCATTTTCATACTGCTACCTGTACTCTCAATATGAAATATCCACTCATCTTCGTTTAAAAGAGTAAATACGTACAGGTAAACAAGTCAAATACTATAAATTATTTAAACTAGCCTTTAAACTGAATATTTTATAACTACTACGATTCATGCAAACAAAAGTAATAGTTAACAATAGAGAAGAAAATACATAAATATTCTGAGTTATGGTTGATTCTCGTGTAACTGTCATCATGAGACATTATAAGAAGATTATATTTCGGCACGTTAGTATAATACTAGTTTTCCTTATCTTTCTTACTTGAGCGCATCGATACAATGTAGGCATGGCAACATGATTCTTCATTCTCTCCAAACCTTGGGGGAAAAGCAAAAATCAGAGCTCTTTCTAGTTATCTCGTAGTCATGGACTTAGAGTATATCGGCAGCTTTCACATGTCACGTGATGCCCAACTTATTTGTCCCCCCCCAAAATGTGGTATTTTTCCCAAAAAAAAAGTACGAACACTATGTGGAATTCACCTGCCACATCTAAGTTACTTCTTGACAAATTATAGAACTACCACACATAATAAAAAGCATATGGTGGCAATTACATACGTCTATACCATCAAGAATAAGACCATAGTATTTATTAAATAGCCTATCGTCTGGAAAGAAAAATGATACAACAATTATAGAGTAATACCAAACATAACAATATATATCTAAATCACGAAATCAGGTATTTATGTTTAAAGGTCGATATATACAGAAAAAAAACTAATAAAAATATATTTCACATTAGGAAAATTGAGAAACAAATAAATTAACTAAATAAACAATTATTATTTTAAATTTTGGTTAAATAAATATTATAATATAAAATATAATATATATATAATATATAAATATAATATTATATAATATATAATATAGTATATATATATAATAAATATATATTATAACATATATAAATATAAATATATATAATATAATATATAAATTTATATAAGTATATAATATATATATATATATATATATATATATATATTAGTATATATATATATATAATATATATATATATATATATATATAAATGTAGTACTCATAGCCTTGGTAAAAATTTTATTTAGTTCTACTTATAAAAATTGGCGACAAAATTTTAGCATATAGTCGAGGTAAAAAATATAAACCCGCTGTTGAATACCCTTCAGCAGATTAATTAACAATAAGAAATCAGAAGAAAAAATCTTACTCAAAACTCTCTCCTAAATCCTCCAAACTTTAAAACGGGGTTCGGCACAAGAGATAAGATTTCACGAAGTGCTCTGCACTCCGGGAATCTTCGATCACCAAATCTCGCTAAAACGAAAGATCAGATGCAAGGGGTGCGTAAAACGCCGGAAATCTTACTACAAATTCGCCTACGAACCGAATATCTCAACAGAAGGACTTTATACTTCTTTACTTTATTGAATAATCTCTACTTATGTTGAATAAAAACACCATTTCAAATTATTTCTAAATACCAACCTCTTATATAGGGCTTTCACATAAAAAAAAACCAATTAGCAATGAATAACCCTATATATAATTGGTGAACCCGGGGAAGAACACCCAGAACTTCAACAGCGCCTGATAACTAAAGAAAAACACAAAAAATGTAAGAAAAAAAAAAAACGACAATAATACTAAAATCATCAATCAAAACACTCGGAAAAAAAATACTCAGCAAACGAACATATCGAACGACTTCAATTGTCATTTCTAATTTTGGATTCTATGTCTCACCTTGTCCACAACATCACAGTTCGAGGATTCATCGCTAGACATAGCAACTTCCTTTTCGCATGGATTCTATTCATCATTCAAGTTGATTGTGCAAAAACTCCTCATTTTTGAATCCACTACGAAACTCTGATTCCTTTCGAATTCTAAATGATCTGACGCCTCCCTTATTAGAAAAACTTGCAAATAAAGACCTAAAATTCACAGCACATCGTCTCTACTACATATGTCAAGCAACGTTTTCAAAAATAAAAACCTAGAAATTTCAAACAACTTCCCTCTACATATGTACTCCTTTACGTATGAATTTCTTTCGATATTTAAGTTTGGATTAGGCCAAATTCATTTTTATTCCACTACGAACTTTTGATTCCTTCGAATTCTAAATGATCTGGTTGACCGCTCCCTTATGTATGGGGAAAATTTGCAAATAAAGACCTAAAATTTCAACAACATCGTCTCTCACAACATATGGGGTCAAGCAATGTTCTCTCCTAACTACAGCTTTGAAAACATTACGTGCCCATGGATCCAAATCATTGAGACGTTAGAAACGTCTTATACTGTACCTTTCCTTGGATTCAACGGTTCGATCATTGTGCCTATTAAATTGTGAATATCTCAAATTTCCATGATTCAAGAAATCTATTTATAACATTTGACATTTATACATTTAAATGCTGTTATGTTTGTTTAATATCTAAAGATATAAACAAATATGCTTATGTTTTAAATGCACCTTTCATTTCTTTATATATAACATTTTATTTTATGATTCAAATATTTGATATATGTTAAGATCTTTCGATAACCATATGCTCGATTTGAATTTCTTATATTCATGTATACTATTTTGCCCTTTTCTAAATTTTGTATGTCTTACATAGCTTTGAGCATAATTAACATGCTTGCATTCTGAAAACATTAACTTATGATTTTACTTATATTTCTTGTAATTAATTAAACATACCTCACATTCCTTTAGCTCCTATAAATTTATCTTGACTCCATTAAATCTTTCTAAAAATTTTATAATTTAGATCGTAATGCTTATGCTAAAATTCCGAGCAAAAAATTAGCATAAGTCGAAAAGGAAAATTAATATAAAACCGTCCTGTTGAGATACTCTAGCAATATTAAGAATCAGAAGAAAATCTCACTTGAAGATACTCTCCCAGAACTCCTCAGAACTTCAAACACTTGTACTTTCGCAAGGGAGGTAAATTTGATGAAATGTCCGCGACTCCGGATTCTCTAGTGCAAGTTCGAATCAAAGAAAGTCGCAAGGGAGGTAGACTGGAAAAACCGTGACTACTAATTACCCTACTAATCAGAGTTATCGCAACAAGAATGACTCACTCATCTTTACTCACTTTCATGAATAATCATCTTTATTTTGATTTATTTGAAAAACGGGTGAAATCACTGTAAATGTTACGGACTGGTTCTTTTTTAAAGAGAAATGTATTGCGAGTGTTAATATTTCGCTTACAAAAGAGATTAAGTACCTTAACGCTTCCTATTTCATAAAAAATAATGTAAACCATAGGTTTCATTTACTTAAAAGAATAATTAAATCGCATGCCTTTCGTGGCTTCGTATTGAAACTACCAAAACTTTTAAAACTCATTCATTTACTTATATAGGGGACTAAAAAGAGACCACCTACATCACTTCAAGTCCTTCCCCATATTTATATATAATATAATATATATATTAATAAATATATATATAATAATATATTATATTGATATATATTATTATATATATATAATAATATAATAGATATATAATAATATATATAATCATAAGAGAGAGAGAGGAGAGAGAGAAGAATGTGCAGAATATGATTCAGTGTGACACTTTAAAACTATTTTCTCTTAAGAAATATGAATAATCTTTCTTTCAGGGTTCATAAAATCACTGTTTCGCGTAATATTGATTTTGCAAACATGCAAACAAGTGTCTTGTTTCTCTTTCCATTCCCTAAGTTTTTTTCTCCTTTGGTTGAAGGCACAAACTTACGCTACCCTCCAAAAGCTGATTCTCTGTTCAAACCTTTGCCACATTCCTTTTAGGAAAATTGCCGGAGCTATCCTCAACTCAGCACCCTCCAATCTATTTATGACAAAATATTTAATCTCCTTCTAAAAATATTATTTCTGCTATTCCTAAATATTATTTCATATCGTCTAAGTTATATTCTGAATCTTCGAAATACTTTTCTCTGCCTTATCTTCTAAATATATTTCTCTATCCGAGCTGACAAAAAGAACTTATTCCAATTGATCTGTGTGTCATTAATAATGTCTTCTAAGCTTGGCAACTCCGACCTAGTAAACTGTTCGTCCCTGATTTCATCTTTGGACTCTCAATCCCTCTAACATATCGTCACCCTTTAATCTCCATTTCTAAAGTTATATTCCTACCTTAACAGGGAAGATTTTAAAAGCGAATTCTTCTAGTTGAAATATGGCATCTAGAACTTTCATATAGTCTTATTTCTTTCCTCCTTTAATCTTTGTCCCCTATTACAATCAGTTCTTTCTTAGGATCAGTGAAAAAGGCTACCTGTTCATCCTTTAATTTAAATACATTAATATATGTGTTCTTCATTTAATCCCATCTCTTCCTCCATCATCAATGACTTTCTTACTTGACATTCCACCTTTGCGCTAACTATTTTCATTTTGAAAGGTCCACTACACTGATCTTCAAATGCTATAATATGAAAGGAAGAAATTTTGAAACTGATCTTCTGATCTTTCCCTCAATTCTCCTAACTCTAATGCGTTGTTTTCAAGTCTTAAAAACTCGCTTATTTATCTATCACTCAGCCAAATCTTTCACGCTGCAATTACAGTTCTTTGAAACACAAAACCAAGCCTTCCTCTTTCCCTAAATCTCTTGTATTTCCCTCCCTGATATCTTTCTCGAAGGTCACCATCACAACTCTTCCTAAACAATTTCAAAGAGGTTGTATATTCGAGATTGATTCAGAATTCCTCACACGCATCTCTGTTCATTGGCTTTGCATTTAGGGAGGACATCGCTCGGCCATTAAAAACATTGGGCATCCAATCTAGAAAGTTCCACTCATACGAACATCTTTGGAAAGGCCCAATTCAGATTTTACGAATTTTATTTTAATATCTTTACTCTCACCAACACTCTCCAATGTCTCAAACCTCGCCCCTAGATTCTTAACCATTATGCTCATTCTTAAATGTATACTTCTTGGAATCTTCGTGGACACACTTCCCTCCTCTATTTTATCTACTACCAATGGCTTTGAACGCTTTCAAATGCTGTATCGGCTCGGCGTCGACTTGACTTCAGGAGTTGAACCTTACAAATCTTGTGGATTCCATGGGGTCACCGGCCTGTCCTTAATTAGAATATATATATATATATATATATATATATATATATATATATATATATATATATATATATATATATATATATATATATATATATATATATATATATATATATATATATATATTGAGGTGTAGTGGATAAAGATTTTTCAATTATCCGCGGATGCGGGATGCGGATGCGGGATGCGGATGCGGATAGTAAAATCACTATCCGGCGTGGATGCGGATGCGGATAGTAAAACTATCCGGATCGCGGATGCGGATAGCGATATTGCCTTTTAGAGTTCTGTACCACAGGCACTTCACTAATCACTGACCCACCATCACCACCACCATTATTATTATTATTATTATTATTATTACATATCCCCATTTCACCAGAGGCAGGACGTTTTAACCCAACTCTTTTGTACTCCACCAATTCCTTTCCCAAGCCTCCACCCATTTGGGAAAGTTATATATATTAATGCTTGAAATTAATAATTCCAAATTATGTTTCATTAACAAAGCTTCTGAGCCCTTTCAGAGGAGAGTTTGCTTTTCGTAAATGAGATCGGCACCACTAAAAGACGCTCTCACTAGCCACACTTGTTGATGGGCTTGCTAAGAATTTCCTGGCGACTTCTGAAAGATGTGGGAAAAACCTTGCTAATAATCACGCCACAAAATCAGTGGATCTTTACCTGATTTCAAGCTTTTTCTCTCTTTGATATTCTTCGATCAATAATAATAGAGTGTCCTTGACACCTCTGAACATCGCTGCTAGATTTGTGCTAGAAGCCAAAAAACGTTCATGGATTCGGCAGTGATATCGCTAATAGATGGTAATTGCTTTGTCTATTTCAGTGATTTTTGCTTTTTATTGGCTTCGGTGATAGTCGCTTTTAGTTGCATTTCCCTTTACCTCACATATGCATCCCAAATTAATTTTACCAGTCTGTAAAACACGTGATTCAAGAAATTTGTTTTATCTAGGATTTAGAAAAGTTGTTGCTATTGTACATGCGTCATCGTTTTGCTAGACTTTGAAATCTATTATCTATCTCCAGCATGACTATTTCTGTCATCCTTTGAAAGTCCCTTACTTTTAATATATATATATATATATATATATATATATATATTTATTATTATTATTATTATTACATATTATTATTATATTATTATTATTATTATTACATATTATTATTATTATTACATAAAATAAGAAAAAAAGCAATTAACGTTCCCCTCATATCAACTGATTGATGAACACCATCCACATCCGCAAAATCATGGATTGAGGTCATGGATGGATAGTGAAAATCGATTTGATTATCCCTGCGGATTGCAATGCGGATTATCCATTATTATTATTATTATTATTATTATTATTATTATTATTATTATTATTATTATTACATATTATTATTATTATTAAAATAAGCGCAGATGAATGTTTCTGAAAATAATGTACTAACACTTTGAAAGACTATACAAACTTTATTTATGAACATAGTGACAAGTTTAAAGGCTTGGATTACAGAACATACATGTAGAATCATGTTCGCAAATGTTCCAAATGATGACCGCCATTGTCCAGACACAGCTGATAACGTGAACCAAATGGAGTTGCAAACGACACGAAACAGTTCATTTGGATGTCACGACATTGTTCGATTTCCAATTTCAATGCATTTATCGTTCTGGTTTTACATAAACTCTGTCCCTGAGGTATCCCCATAAAAAAGAAAGTCCATTGGCAGGGTATTCAATACTACCCCTTCGTCCAATCCATGTGCTTGGAAATGCTGCGTCGAGGTGAGCTCTTACATCGCGATGGTTGTGGGGAGGTGCTCCATCTTGCTGAAAGTAAACTGGGAAGGTCGCTATCACCAAACATCTCGTCAATGTGACTGACCGACTCTTGCAGCAAGGTTTTCAGGTACCTGTCCCCATCGACCGCCCCGTTAAAAAAAACGGCCCTATGATGCCCAATGTTGAAATCCCACACCACACAGTTACCCCTTGTAGGTTTAAATGGTGTTCAGCTTTAACATGGATATTTACACCCCATTAGGTACAATTATGGCGATTAATCGAGCCATTTAATTTAAAGGTGGGCCTCATCGCTCCAGACAATTTTGTGTGGAAACCCTGCATCTTCTGCACATTTAGCCAGGTACCATTCACAAAATTGAAGTTTGCGGTCCGGATCGTCTTTATTGAGAGCATACAGTAGTCTTGGTATGTATCATTTCCAGCGTAGACGCTTCAAGATGCGATGGACGCTTTCTTTGAGATGTGTCTCCCGAGCCTTTTGTCGTTGAGATTTCTGTGGGGATCGGATGAGGGTTTCCTGTACCTGCTCTTCCTTTGCAGGTGAAGCGGCGTAAACGCGCGAAAAAAGCGTTTCACGATAAATGCGGAAAACGGTTAAAACACCCAAATCTGATTGAACGAAGCTACGCAA
>JABUQX010117257.1:0-22172 GCA_015478945.1 Trachelipus rathkii | reverse complement strand
CGGTATATCACAGAAACAGTGTGATGAGCTTACAAAATTAGGATGCAGTAATGGAAGTCACGGGACAACTAAGACGCAATTATTATAAATAACAGATCATAGAGAGTACAGCAGTTGCTAAGACATGAAGAGACTTAAGCATGGAACTTGGTTGACTATAGAGGAGAACGGTGATGAGTATCGCATTCTCATGGTACGTATTAGAGGATTAAAAATTCTATTAAATATCATAATAAGATAAATGTTGAGTTCCTGGATTAAAATTGATGAAAAATATTGTAAGATCAGATATTAATACACATTCACGTAAAATTTGGGTACGATACAATGAATGATTGTAAAATATAGGAGAGGAATATTCAAGGTGGATCCTTCTGCCCAGTTTGTTTTGTTACTATGGTGAATCCATGAGTTCATTTGATAAATAACTGCATAAGGGATATAGAATAGGATAAGAAATGAAAAGAAAAGGAAATGTGATCTATAAGAAAAGTTTACGTGGAAGAGAGCAAGCTAAGGGTACTTAGGTATGTTGAAACAATTGAAAGAGTAGAGGAGCTTTTTTATTCAGGTTTTATGGAAATGGAGTTCGAACTTAGATAAATGCTGGGTTTCTGGAGTTGAAGAAAGGAAGAAAGTAATTTGACGTGATAATATAGAAAGAAACTAGATCATTAGATTCAACGAACAGGGAGACACCTAAAGTATCGTAGGTATGAGAGAAAATGAAAAATACGAAGAAATGAAAGAGTGTGGAAAAGCATGAAGGAATGAGAACTGAAACTAATTGATAGTCTGAATTAAAATGCAAATTTATATTTTCGAAGCAGTAAGAACATTGGCAGTACGCAGTCTTCGTACGGCGTTTTGGATATATTGGTATGGTTCCAAGAAGATTTATAACAACGTAGATATCAAGAGAGAAAAATTGCTCCACGTCCCAAAATTTGGCATATAAACCGAATTGCTGCAGAATGTTTTTGTCCCCTAGGGATCAAGGTGGATAATGGATCTTTCAGGAAATTAGAATTGCTATATTAGAGAGGAAGTGATTGGATTAACAACTATATTGAAGAAAGTGATAGTAAATTCATGTTAATGGGTGAAGGAGAGAAACAGGGAAATGCGATGAGTAACATTTTATACGCCAAAATAAGAGATTTAACTACGGGAAGTAGTGATATCCTAACGACGAATACATACAACAGAAGAATGACAGAAGAAAGAAAAGAGAAACTTAAGAATGAGCACAGAAATTCGCAGAAGTAAAAAAACATTTGAGAATAATGGGAGGAGCGACGTTGCTTATGTTTGCTAAAGGAATGCAAAAATATTATAGAACAGGTGTATAGTGATTTAATAGTAAAATCGTATAGAGCATATGCAAGGGTAATCTTAGAGAAAATGAAATGATGAGAGCAAAATGTGTCGGGGACATAATTAGCATTACGAACCAGTTGGTTCTTAAGAATGAGAAAGAGATAGAGAATATCCAACAAATGTCGAATTGTGTAGAGTATCACCGAACAGTTAGCCATATATTTCAAGCTTGTGACTATACATCTTCTCCAACGCAAGTATCATCTACCGAAAGACATAATTACAATGATGTATAACTTATTTCCATGTTTAGAATTTGTGAAAATATACAAAATACCAATAGAACAATGCCAATATACTGGAAGTCACAGCCGCCAACGCAATAGAAGAAATAACATGACTGCGCTATATACTATACGACTATAGCATTCCCGAAGAGGGTACCTATCCACATAACAAGCGTATAGTTGTAAGTAAAGAGAAAGAAAGGCATTATCATTATAGAGATAGGGTACCATGGGTACGGCAGATATCAGCATAATGAAAGCGGTAAGGAAATGATAGGTACGAAGGCGACTGAATTACTCATTAGCAAGGAATGTGGCATATGACATTTTGGAATGATGGCAGAGGTATTTTCCCGTGTGAGTATATTGGATTTAGCGGATTGGGAGTAGATTATTAAAGGCTTAGAACTCAATGTGATTGTAAAGACACCGGTGGATATTAAGAACGTTGTGATGATGCTCCATTATAATAGCGTGTTAACATGGAGCGACTAGATACTCTGAGAATGGTTCTTGGTTTGTTAAAGAACTTTGCCGGGACACCATCATGCGCTTAGGCCCGAGGTTTGGGATTTTATTTTAAATGGTACCCTTAAAAGTGGAAAAAAAAAAAAAAAAAAAAAAAAAAAAAATTCGAATTATTAAATTTCTTGAGTGCAGCTATTGAATGTAACCAGATAGAGTGTCTTTAAAAATAACTATGCTATCGTCACAGCAGCGTTCGAATTATTTAAATGCTCTAGTGCAGCTATAATGTAATCAAAAAGGTTAGCTTATAAATCAATCTGTTATTACAGCAAATACGATAATTAATTTTAATTGCTTCTGAGTGCAGATGAATGTAATCAAAAGGTAGCTTAAAAAAACACATGCTATTCACAGCAGCTTGAAATTATTTAAATGTTTCTGATGTTGCAGCTATGAAATTGTAAATCAGTAAAGGTAACTTTCTAACAATTCATTTGTTAACTCACATTTGCAATTTGAAATTATTTAAGAATGTCAAAGTTCTCTATGAGTGCAGTCGGAAAGGTGACTTAAAATCTCATCTGCTAAACTACTCATATTTCTATAATTATTTACAATGTCTCTGATGCAATCTACTGAAGTAATGAGAAATAGTATTTTAAAAAGACACATCTTAGGTGGAATATGGTAAGGTGGCACAAGATAATAAAGAAATCAAACGAAAAAATAAAATGCAAAAGTAAAGATCAGTCCACACAAGACATTTTAGAGACGCTCATTTTGGGAAAAACGGGTAATAATATACATCTTTGATGATTGTTGAAATAGTATCTGATAGATTGTCATAATGAATATGTATCATATAAGTGCCTCCTTTACACATCGAAGAATGATCTTCAATGTGGACTCAGAAGCTCATTGCCGTAATAGGTTGGTGTAATTTGAGTTGCTTTCTTGGAAGAATTAAGCATATATTATCTCATTACTCGGATACCTTTTAGCTATATGACCATATTGATGATGATGATTTGTAATTATAGTGGTAATGGGATAAATGGGGAAACTAGAGATTTTACTTACTTATGGACTTAAAGTTGTAACTCACTATATTTTCGCCTTGTGTTGTGGTTGACAGTATGTGTATGTTGCTAGAATATTTGTATACTTCAGGTTTCAAAGTTCGATACTCGGCTAATATGATAGACTGTGAGTTTGAACGAAAAATTTAAATGTATTCTTATAAATACATTGAGTTAATAGTTAATTTTTAAGAGCAATTGATGTAACGGGATATTTAGTCCTCGCTATAGAATTAATGAATAATAACGGTAATTTAAGACAATAAAAATATGAATAGGGAATTAGTAAATGAGGGGAAAGAATTTATGTAGTCATGATTGATCAACGTTGACAGTAATGTACAAATATTGTTCCCTATTTCATTAGTCGTCACACAATTATTGAATATATAAGATACAATAGAACGGAGAAACCAATTTAAAAGAAAAAAATTGTATTTGAAATAAATGTTATGGGAACTAAAAATCTTTTCACATTTCTCTCCCACCTTTTTCTTTAATAGTTCTGAAAATTTCAACATTTACATAATTTGCATTTGATTTTGCTATATTATTAACCTGAAAAAATTAGATACAGATAAATCTTAAATTGGAAAATATCCCTTACCTCTTTTTATTTCTTTTGTGAATGAAGTAAATCTTGGCATGAAACAGAAAGAAATCAGAAAGACGTGTAATGATGTAAGCAATATTTATGAGTATATTATTGATGATGAATTGTTTGATTGGATAAATATAGTGCGATTTCAATGTCGGCTTCTGAATAAAGGAGCAAGATCGCTTGCAGAAGACATTTCAGAGTTAATATTATGAAGAATTAGAGATGGTAAAGGGAATTAGTATTGTGCAAAATGGTTTTGTAAATGTTGTATTAACTAATTAGAATTAATAAAATTCTATATTAAATAGTTTTAATTCTTCCAAATTAAATTTCGTGATTAAAAATAGCTAAATTAAAGATTAATGAAATAGAATTTAAAATAAATATGAATGAAGATACTGATGACTCAATTGGAGCTTGATACTTTAATTTTACAAGCGACTCGAACTAATTATTTTTGGACCAAAATTAATTAACGCTTATATGCAGAAAGACTTCACAATTTATTTGCTCAACAGAGTCGAAGGACGAGAAAATTTTATAAACTTTGATCATTTTCCCTTTAAGAAATCATTCCACAAAAAGACATCCGTTTCTTAAACGTCATCCAACTCATTATTTTCAAAGTCGCAAATCATCATTGTTACTTTACGTTTTATTGCCTTTTAACACATCTATGAACTTTTCTTAGGTAATTCAAATTTACGCGTAATTAAACATATGCTCCTTTCCTCATTACTCTTTTTGGTATGCTTTGTCCTCATGTGCCGCTTTTTGCTTCGTTTTTGCACGCATTAGCTATATGTGTTTGTTCTTTTTTAGATTTTGTTAACTTTGTTTATACCGTCTTAAACTTGAATCTCATACTTCCTCATTGCTACTACTAATGGTACCACAACCAAATTATTATTTTCCTTGTTTGCAAACGTTCCCTGTCATATATTAAAATCTTTATTTGAGTTACAAATGTAAAACACCTTACACTTTTGGTGTGGGAATTCATTTTCTACTTATCAGTCCAACCAAGAGGTTTTTATCCAAGCCATTCTGAACTTGCATACAACATTTAAGATTCTCAACAGAAGTAGTCCAATTAGTATCATTAACTGTCTATTATTCAATTCCCTTCAACTTCTTGGTAAGTCCTCAAGTTTCAGTTTTACTTTCAATCCAACTTTATTTCGTTTAACTACTCCAGGAGTCTTAAACTAACACTATATTTGAGTTGGACAAATCGTTGCTCCGAAAATACGAAGAAGTTTGTTACATCAGATGAATATTATAAAAAAAATGTTTATCTAGTATTCCCTATTTCTCTTTTCCAGTAGTCCTAATTTGTTATACTCCAGGCAGCATGAAAAATATATTATAAAGATGCTCAGGATTCACCATACAAAAAAAAAATATTGCTGATCTGTTTCGCATTAGTGTATGACTAATCTGAATGATCTCTTTTTCATATGATGTTGCCATTTATTTATTTAAAATTGAAGGGTAGATTGAATAGAATAAACCAGAAACAATTTTGATTGATTTGGTCTAAGTTTTTATACATTATCTTTGGGCCTGCGTCGTCTGGAGGTCATTGAACGATTTTGCCCATGCTTTGGTGACTTTTCGTCCGTTGCTGAGTCTGTGAATCTGTAGTTTTGGTCCATCTGTGGTGACTGGGTCGTTCTGGTAGTCGTTGATACTGATTTTGTCTCATCCTTTGGTGACTTCGTCGTTGCTGAAGTCACTGAACGATATTTGCCCATCTTTGGTGACTGCGTCGTTTCTGAGTTTCGGATACTGATTTTGCCTATCTTGTGACTCGTCGTTTGATTCGTGAACGATTTTGCCCATCTTGGTGTACTGCGTCTCGTTCTTCCTTCACGTAAGGTTTTTTCACAAATCTTGTGGTGACTCGTCGTTCTGAGTCGAACGATTTTGTCCATTTTTGAATGACTCGTCGTTCTGAAAGTCCGTGGAACGATTTGTCCCATCTTGAATGACTCGTCGTTCTGAGTCACGATCGTATTTTTGTCCATCTTGGTGACTTTTTGGTCGTTCTGAGTCGTTTGAACGTATTTTGCCATTTTGGTGACTCGGTCCGTTCTGAGTCCGTGAAGCGGATTTGCCATGCTTTGTTGACTCGTCGTTCTGAGTGTGAACGATTTTGCTCTCTTAACTTTTGTGTACCTCGTCGGTGCTGAGTGCGTGATACGGGATTGTTTGTCCATCTTTGATGATCTGCGTTCTGAGATCGTGAATCGCGGATTTTGCCATGGCTTTGATGACTTCGTCGTTCCTGAGTCTGAACGATGCCATTCTTTTGATTGACATCGTCTGCTTCGTTGAGTCATGAACGTTTGCGCCATCTTGTGTGACGTCGTCGTTCTGAGTCATGAACGATTTTGCCATCTTTGGGGTGACTTTCGTTCGTCTGAGTGCGGTGGAACGATGTTGTCCATCTTTGGTGACCTGTCGTTCTGAGGCGTGATCGATTTTTCCATCTTTGGTGACTCGTTTCGTTCTGAGTCATGAAGCGATTTGCCCCATCGGTTTGGTGACTCGTCGGTTTCTGAGATCGTGAAGATTTTTGTCCATCTTTGGTGACTCGTCGTTCTGAGTCGTGAACGATTTTGCCCATCTTTGGTGACTCGTCGTTCTGAGTCGTGAACGATTTTGCCCATCTTTGGTGACTCGTCGTTCTGAGTCGTGAACGATTTTGTCCATTTTTATTCCATAGTGTGAGAATTTGTGCATCAGCCTTCAAGAGCATCCATTTGGGACTTTATTAAATGCTTTGCTAATATGTATATAAGTAACATAAAGGAGCTCCCCTTTTGTCAACACAACCATTAATATACTCCATCAATTCCAAAAGATTCGTCTGACAAGATCTATCCTCTCGAAAATCGAATTGAGAGTTATGCAATATATTATTTAATAAAATATTCCTCTTCAATCTTTCAGTATTCTGTCCCAAACCTTTACTGCCAATGGTGTTAAATTTAGGGGACTTTAATGTACAATACACTGAGTGGTTGGCTCCTCTCACACTGATATGACAAGAGGGAAGGAGGCAAAAACATTCGGCATTCTCAATCGATTCGGAAACAGCTGATTTAGAGCTACCAATTCCCAGATCGTCCTTAAGCATATTCTTGAACACACTGACCTATGCTTCGCGCACTTCTCTTCTTGCAGTACACGAATCTCATGTTTCCTCTTATCGGGTAACTCTGACCCAATCTGTAGCTCTTAATTAATGAACCTTTTCTCCACAGCTCACCATGCCCTAAACTTACTTTCTAGCACTTAATCGTGCTAGTTGGAAGGCATTGGCGTCGCTTCTTCTTTGCTCCATACCCTTGGTATGGGCCGTAATCTCCAAGAGAATAAGCAGGTTCATTCCATCTACGTAATCTTTTTCTCCTCATAATTCGTGGTTAGATGGCATACAATTCTCGTCTCTTCAGGATAGAGAACAAGCTATTGGTGGAAATTTGTTCATCTTTGCTCTTGCTAAATTTTTCGTTTCAAACTCGGAATCATTACAGGATCTTACTTGTCAGGTCTAAGTGTGCTTTAGTCAGGGTTGGTGATTTTTTTTATTTCTTTAGAATAATTTAATGATTAGAGTGCTTTTAGAATATTGAAAATTGATAGGCGACTTAAATTATAGTGGTTGAGTCGTCCGCTCTCATAGAGAGGACGCTGGTTCAAATCCTCCGCGTCAGTTGGAGTTTTCTCTACTGGGGCAAGAATAAAACTCTCTGCGAAACACGTGGTGGCCTGTTGTAGTGTTGGATATTGCTCGGCCTTAAGTTTCGATTTTTCCTGTGGTCCCATCGTGTTACCTTTTGCTTTTATTATGTATCTCTGCCATATATTTTTCCAACTTTACACTTTCATATCCAGCTGTAGTTTCAAATAATTTTCAATAAAGAAAAATAAATAAATATAGATACCTTGATATTAACAGTATACTATTATAATAAATAATAAATAAAAAAACCACCTTTTAACGTGTTTTTTCAA
The DNA here is from genome assembly GCA_015478945.1 of Trachelipus rathkii. NCBI lineage: Eukaryota > Metazoa > Arthropoda > Malacostraca > Isopoda > Trachelipodidae > Trachelipus > Trachelipus rathkii. Next base: position 14,391 of record JABUQX010117257.1, on the reverse strand, counting down.
ACTCGTAGAGCGAGAGGGGGTAACAACGAGTAGGCAATAGTAAGGGTATATATTTTTATCACACTAATCATTAATCAACCTGATCTAATTACAATATACCCTAGCCTCGTTCATATCTGAGTATATTTATATTCTATTGTTTGTGCTATTATGAAATTAGTTTGAAATTACATTGATGATTTTACTTATTAAATAAAGATGAAATAATATACTTATCTCTGGATCCTAAATGCTAGGTGAATAAACATCAGGTAATACATTAAAGTAATTTGTCATGGCGGAGAAAAAATATAATGACATAAAAAACTCACTAAGATCGTCTCAACCATAAATCAAATATCGAATGAGATGAGTCAGAAGAGCGTCTACGCTTCTCTAGTTTCATAACATAATAATATATATAATGATTATTCTTGAAATAATAATAAATCATATATATAAAGATTATACTATAATTTCATTTGATGAGCTCAACCATTGGCATTTAACAAATTGGAAGTGCGCTAACCTTCTTGGATACCTGTCATGAAAATATTATCTGATCAATTGCACAAAAGAATCTCAATAATAACTGTCATGTCACAACTCTTGACCTCCGTTCAAGTCTACTTATTCCTGTCATGAGGCGGATCAAAGTCTCAGCTAAATGTCTTCTGTAAAGGCTAATGCTCTTCGGCCTCCTTTTTTATTTTTTAAAATATCTATATTTGTACCTGGACGATTTTGGCAACCCCATCCAACTCCTCCTCTCGGATATTCCATGCCTCCGCCCGTGATTTCACATGGATCGGGCTTGCTGAATCTATGAATTGTTAGATGGCTAGTGGTCCGGACGGCATTCCTTCCCGTGTTTTGAGGGATTGTGTTTCCGAGCTGGCCCCTGTCCCCTTTTCTACTCTCTCTCTTTTCCTTAATGCTAACACTATCCCGCAGTGCTAGAAGGGCGCACTTGTTCAACCAATCCGAAGAAGGGTAGCTTCTCTGATTATTCTTCTAACTATCGTGCTAAAATGATGTAGCTACGCCCTGGATTTATGGCTTTTATTCATTCATTTGTGTTTTGTCACCCCCATTTTCTCTACGCGGAAATGATGTTTTCCAGGAGTTTTTATTTCTTATGGGTAAAGCTATAAGAAGATAATACGTTTTTAAGAAGGCCGGTAGATACCATCTGTCAGGCCCCCCCCCCCCAACCCAACCCCTCCTCTGGCTGTTTCCAGACAGCGACCAGTATAGGGGCTTTGATGCCCTTGTTGACGAAATAGTTGGTAATGCACCCCCAACTCAAATGGTCCTCCATTCTTGTCCGTTTCAGGGACTGCCCCGTCCGACCAGGTGAGGCTGTTGTGGCCTGCTCATATTCCTCTACTTCTCAAGCTTAGTCAGCCGACTCAGGGCCCCTGCGTCAACAGGGTCCGCATTCCTAGACGCAGAATATACCGACTCCGACGATCGCTTTCTCCGACCCCCCCTCCTGGTTTTCCGGGTCTTGATTCCTACCCACTTTATTTTATTTACATCAGCGTCATCTCGTCACTGACTTCTGTGTGCCAGCTCATCCTTAGTGATGCTTTGAAGCTGCTCTTCAAACCACTGACCACGGGCTACGCCAATGAGAACGGTTCCCTCTTGGTTCATGCTGCCTCTTCTCCTACCTAGGGCAACGTCCTTGCTTCCCTACCCCACCCCCTTTTATGGGGGCCAGGCCTTTGAGTACTCAGCAATTATGGGATGAGAAAACCGGGTTGCTTTAAAAACTACGCCTTGAAGCATTCTTTTTGGGGACGTGGATGGCCTAGTGTGAGCATCGGTTAGTTGTTAAACTCTGAGGCGGAGTCCAATGTTCGAATCTCGCTGATGGAGAGTAAAATCTGTGACTCATTTCTTTAAAATGGATCCACGTCCGTCATTTCTAAACCTGACGATGTTCGTAACTCGAAGGTACCATATATGCGCCAGAGTCTTGTTCCAATGATTCGATGCCAATCCTTAAGCTTTCAGAATCACCAGTGCCTCCATCAAACTGACGGTTTACTCGGTTTCCTTCAACGTAGGGAGAACCCCTCATATGACGAACCTCGTCTTTTACTTACCTTCGTCGTGTGCCTTCCCTCCATGCTAGTGAAACTTGGTCTTACCCATGCACTACGGTTTGGCACTATGTGCCTCTTCCCGAACGAAGATGTTTCAAGTGCCAAAATTGGTCACCCTCAGAATATTTGTCGGTCTCTCAGACTATCTGTCCGACTGTGGAAGGTCTCTGAACCGTAACTCTGACGGATCCTGCCATGTTGTCCTAACTGCAAGGGCCACTCAGCCTCCTCTGTTCAATGCCGCCTTTTTTGAATTTCAGAACGAAATCCTGGAGCAGTGCGCCATTCATAAATATGACCGTCGTGAGGCTACCCGCCGGGCGAGGGTGAAGCTGGCTCACGTTCCTCTTACTTATGCTGCTGCGAGAGAGTAGGGCAGAAGGGCACAGACAAAATATCCAATATTTACGCGATAAGAGCTTAACAATAGGACCATATACAGTAACATGTGATTAGAAATAATGTGATAGTTTACTGCATGTTGTTTTTTTGTTATAATACGATAAATAGCAAGTTAGGTATATTAAATTGCTATTTCACGTATCTAACCCTATGCGGGCATAAAGGACATACGCCCGATTTTTCATAGGATTCAGGAATACTTTGAATACGCCAATCTTGGGTAGGCCTAGAGCCTCCATATAAAAAATTTATCGTGTGTATGTTTTTCATTCGCCAATTATGTGGCCGAAGCGACAAACATTTATGTAACTATTGTATGAAAGACAGTAATTGTTTGCATTAAAGGCCTCTACTTAGATTCTGTAAATAATTTATGCACTTATTCAATGTTGCTGTATAAGGTATGCCATCCAATATTTAGGTATTTGGTGGTATATTTTGTAAGCTAATGTAACATTCCTCTATGCAAGTACATCTGTTGTAGGATCTTTTCCTACATAATATGTGCAGGCATAGAAGAACTCCGATTAGTAATTACCCTGTTTCTAATTGTCTTGCTCTTTTCCTTATATAGGAACAGGGGTCCAAGTACCGAATGGTGTAAATAACTACATGTAAATAAAAAGAGTACAAAAGAAGAGTCTTTCACACTCTCAAAACTTCATAATATTCGACTTCTCCCATCTCTCTCACACACCGAAGTCGAAAAGTTGAATTTCAAAAGGTTGAGATGACCTCACCGGGAAATCCCACCCAGATCGGCAAGAATTGAATCGGAAAGCTGAAGTCGAGAGGCAACTCTACAATCGAAAGAGGGAGCAGATTTGAAGTGAGTAAAAGAATGGAGAGTTGAGTCATCAGCATAAGAATGAAAAGAGTTAGATGAGCAGCTGAGAAGATCGTTAATGAAAGGTAAGAATAAAGTTGGAGAAAAAACAGAACCTTGAGGAACACCACAGTTAACAGGAAAAGAAGAAGAGAGTCGCTCCATTAACCAATGCCGATATGGAACGATCTGAGAGAAAACTAGACAAGAGTGAGCAAAGAGAAGGAGGAAACCGGAAGGAAGGAAGCTTAGAGAGCAGTGACGCATGCCATACCCGGTCAAAGGCTTTGGATATGTCAAGTGCCACAATACATGACTCTCCATAATCCCTAAGGACAGAAGACCAGAAATCAGTGAGATGGGAAAAGAATTTAACACATTGACCTCGAACGTTGAAAAACCATACTAGTGCTCCTGAAAGGAAGGAATGAGATTTCCAGATGCATCTAAGTGAGAGTTGATGAGGATTTCAAAGATTTTAGATAGAATACAAGTGAAAGGCATAGGACGATAGTTGGAAGGATCAGAGCGGCTACATTTCTTAGGGATCGGTTGAACACTGCACGTTCCATACTGAGGGAAGTGTGAAGAGAAGTTAAAGAAGGAATAGAGTAGAACGAGGACAAGCGCCAGTTCGGAAGCACGCTCCCTCAAAACACGGAGGAATGCCGTCCGGGCCACTAGCCTTCCTAACATTCATAATCTCAGGATCTCCATCAACCGATCATGTGAAATCACGGGTGGAGCCATGGGATGCCCGAGAGGAGGAGTTGGATGAGGGATGCCAAAATCGTTCAGGGTGGGAGGCCAGAGATTTTTATCAGTAGAAGATTCATGAAGGTCAGTGCACTTCTTTTTGGTAAGCACGCTTAACCTGACGAATAATACCCCTGCAACGATTCCGAGTTGAGCGAAAATTAGCAAGAGTGAAAGGAGAAGGAGAGTTTATCAATTTCTGATAGACATTGTCTCTATCTTAAAGAGCACGAGAATTGATGCCATCAAACCACGGATTATGAGGAGAAAAAGATTTAGTAGATGTAAGGAACCTCATTCCCTCGGATATTACGCCCCCTACTTTTTCAGTAGTCACCGAAGCGTGCTCCAAGTCAAAACAGGATTCATACGAAGGGTAGGTAGCAAAGAAGCGACGCAATGCCTCCCAACTAGCACGATTAAAGTGCCAGAAAACATTTTAAGGCATGGTGGATCTGCTGAAGAAATTGTTATAATTAAGAGCTGCAAAATTGTGGTCAGAGTTTCCAATAGGAGGGAAAATTAAGTATTTGTAGCAAAAAAAGAGAAGTGGTGAAGCATAGGTCAAGAGTGTTCAAGAATTGGTTAGGACGATCTAGGAAGTGTGTAGGTTCTTAATCAGTTGTTCCAGATCGTTGAGAATGCTGTATGTTTTGGTCTCCTTCCCTCCTGTACCAGTACGAGAGGAGCCCAACCACTCAATGTGGTGTACATGGAAGTCCCTTAAGGGTTAGTAGTAAAGGTTTGGGGCAGAATACTGAAAGATCGAAGAGAAACATTTTGTTAGATAATAATATATTGCATAACTTTCAATTCGGTTTTAGAGAGGAGAGATCTAAGATCAAATAATCCCAATCGTTTCTTTTAATTTCAAATACCCTAACTTTAAACAATTAAGGGGCAAAATCATATGAAAAGATATCATTCCCTAGACAATAATGCGAACCGTCAATTCAGGTATTTAGAGAGGAAGATACTAGATTCAATAATCCCAATTGTTCTTAATTTCAAAATACCCTAACTTTAAACAAATAGGTGCAAAATCATATGAAAAGATATCATTCCCTAGACAATAATGCGAAACGTCAGCAATATTTCTTTCTTTTATATGGCGAATCTGGCATCTTTATATGATTTTGTCATTTGTTTGTTTAACAATTAAGACGATTGAAAAAAGAAACAGGATCGTTATTTATATGTATTATTTGTAACTCTTCAGACGGAGTCATGACCAATTTTGTTAGTCTCTAGTATAGAATAGGTAGAGTGGCTTCTAATTGGGTGAAAAATTGGTTGAGTAACAGAAGACGACGATTTAGATGAGAGAATAAAAAGGATGATTTCTAATCCTGTTAATGATACTAATTTGACTACTTCGGTTGAGAATCTTGAATGTTGTAATGCAAGTTCAGAATGGCTTGGATAAAAACCTCTTGGTTGGGCTGGTAAGTAGAAAATGAATTCCCACACCAAAAGTGTAAAGGGTTTTACATTGGTAACTCAAATAAGGATTTTATATGACACACAGAAACGTTTGCAAAAAAAGAAAATAATAATTCGGGGTGTGGTACCATTAGTAGTAATAAGAAAGTATGAGAGCAATGTTTAAGACATAGTAGCAAAGTTAACAAAATGTTAGGTAACAAATAGCAATGCTGCTGACAAGAGCAAGGGGCAGGCAATGAGGAACTCCAAAAGAGTAATGTTAGGTCGTTCATTGAATATATACGCGTAAATTTGAGGTACATATGAAAGTTCGTAGATGTGCTAAAAGGCAATAAAACGTAAAGTTTCAAGGATGATTTGTGGCTTTGAAAATAAAGTTGGACGATATTTAAACCGACAAATTTTTTCTGTTAAGATTTCTTAGAGGAAAAAATGATCAAAGTTTATAAAATTTTCTTGTCCTTCGACTCTGTTGAGGAGTAACTAAAATTGAGTCCTCTTTCTGTATATAAGAGTAACTAATTCGAGTCCAAAAATAATTAGTTTGACGCTTGTAAAAACAATGGGTATTAACATTCAAGCCAATCTAGAGTCATCAGTAGTCTTCGTTCATATTTATTTTAAATTCTATTTCATTAATCTTTAATAAAAATAAATAAAAACCATTTAATATAGAATTTTATTAATCATAATTAGTTAATACAACATTTACAAGAAGATACATTAGTTAAACAAACAACCTAATTCCTTCCACTCTTCTAATTCTTCATTATTTACTCTGATGTCTTCTGCAAGCGTCTTTCTCCTTTTATTCAGAACCGAATTGAATCGCACTTAATTATCCAATCCAAAATTCATTCCAATTTCTACTCATAAATTACTTGCTACATTTACACGTCTTTCTGATTTCTTTCTGTTTCATGCGAAGATTTGCTTCATTCACATAAAAGACGTAAGAGATTTTTCAGCTCTTCTCTGATTCAAGATTCGTCTGTATCCAATTTTTTCAGGTTAATAAGGTACTCGGTGTAAGAGGAGAGGAGAAAGGGGAGGGGATAGAAAGAAATGAGAAAAGATTTTTAGTTTCCATATTACTTTATTAATGCGTATAATAAATTGAAATCTTAAAATATATTAATATAATAAATACAATAATATAAATAAATATAATAAATATAATAAGCATAATAAATTGAAATCTTAAAATATATTAATATAATTATTATTGTTCTTTAGGAAGAAGTTACGACTTACGAGTTTATCACTCCGGCGGGCACCTTTTTGTTAAATGTAAGAGGCTTTATTTTACTTCTTTTCTGTGATTTTTGCTATAGCCGAGTTCGAACTTTGACTTGGAAGTCTACAAAATTTTTAGGAACTTCACAATGTCAACCACAATACAGGAATATATTTAACCATTTTAGTCATCAATATTATAAAATTTGAACTCTTTCCATTTTTCAGCATTACCATTCATTACGTCAATCACCCTCCCGTCGTATGCGATTTCTCGGAGGTGGAATGTATAGTTAACTCTTCCCGCAGGACTGGGAAGGAATTATTTGTAATTCTCCAGAGCAAATTACATTCAACATTTTTACGGACGAGCTCCAGTCCCTCACTTAAGGTCCCCCTTCGTCTGGTAAAGAGGCACTTTTATGTATTTCCCATTATGACTATTCTTCCAGATCTATTTCTAATAATAAAATCATCATGTCTGTGTCTCGAAAAATTCAGCGTCTCTTTTAAATTTTCGCGTTTGCCAATAGATTTATTTATACTTTTTATTTTCACTGATTTCTTATTTCTTGGGCCCAGGTTCCCATGGCTTCTTAGAATGCTGTATTTTTAAACTTTCTTCGATTTACACCATAGCTGCAACCTGCAGAAAACAATTAAAATAATTTTCTGAATTGCTGTGACTTAGCCGATGAATTTTTAAGTTGACCGTTCTGATTCAGCATCCATAGCTGCACTCAGAACTTTAAAATTTAATTTCGACATTGCTGTAGAGTTAACAAGATGAAGTTTTTTAATATACTTCCGATACATCATAACTTTTCTTTTGAACATTTAAAATTTCAAATTGCTGTGATTTCAGATGACGCTTTAAGCAGCTTTGTCAAATTACATTTCATAGCTGCACTCTGAACATTTCAAATAATTCGAATTGCCTGTGAATTTAGCAGATGAGTTGTTAAGTTACGCTTTATGTCTACATTTCATAGCTGCACCTTAGACATTTAAAGTTATTCGAATTTTTTTTTTTGTTTTTTCTTTTTCTTTTTTTTAATTTCACCTTTCTTAAGGGTTACCATTTAATGCGGGGCCCGACCCTCGGGCCTAAGCGCATATGGTTGTCCCGGCAGGTTCTTTAACAACCAAGAACCAATTCTCAGTATTCTGGCGCTCTGTCGTTTATAGATGGAGCTCCATCTCCAACGTTGTTATCCACGGGTAGTCTTTGCAAATATATTGATTTTAAGCTTTTTCTTATTCACTCCCATACTTCAATTACCCAGGAGTAACCTCGCGCTCTATCAATTCATTCCACATTCCTGCCAAAAAGAGGTTTTCAGCAGTTTGATAACTTTAAAAAGAATTTTCTGCTTTCAAAATGGCCGTACTGTTGTCGTTCCATTGGAATTCCTATCTCTATAATGTATGCCTTTCTTTCGTCTTTATCTTTTACAACAATATCCGGTTTGTTATGTCTTACATCTTTGGGAAATTGGGAATGCTATAGTCGTATAGTCATAGCGCGTCGGTATTTCCATATTCGCGTTTGGTTGTGTTTCCCAGTATTTGCGATGCTCGTTATATTGGATTTTGTATTTTCACAAATTCGCTAAAATGATTAATTTGCATATTGTAGTTTATGTCTTTCGCGTTGTATTGCTGGCGATGGAGAAGTGTTTCACAGCTTGATAGTTTATGGCTAAACTGTTTCCGGATATTCTTTACACATTCGACATTTGCTAGATATATTTTCTTTCTCTCTTGAATCAATTGGTTCGTAATGCTAAGTCATGTGGTCAAATCTGACTGATCATATAAACTATGAGGCAATTGCTCATGCATCTGTTCTTACGGATAATACACATTCCACTGTGGAGGGTGGTATTGTATAGGCTGTAGTTTCTGTTCCATATTTATTTTCATGTTTTGCTTATAAAATATGCCCAATTTTTTGTAAAATAAAGTTTTTCACGATAAGTTTATACAAAATGTGTGTGCAAATATGACTTAAAGAAGTAAAGCAGTAGCGCATGGCTGGATGAGATGTTCTCATCGCTTTCCCTGTTTCGTGCTCCTTAACCCATCTGATGAATTTACTATCACTTCCTTCAATATAGGTTGTTAATCCGATCACTTCCTCTCTATATACTGCATCTATTTCCTGAAGTCCCATTCCATTGATCCCTGGGGGGACACATTCTTGCCAGGCATTGGTTCTTATATATCAATTTATGGGCGTGGAGCATTTTTCGCGTTTTAATATCTAGTTTATTTAAATCTTCTTGGAACCAATCAATTATTCCAAACCCATACGATAGCACTGGTACTGCCAATGTTCTTACTGCTCGACCTTAAATTTGCATTTTAATTCAGATTTTGACTATTAGTTTCGTCTCTCTTCTCATATTCCTTCTTCAGCTTTTCCTTCATTTTTCGGATGATTCTATTTTTTCATTTTCTTCTATCCCGAGATACTTATAAGTGCCTTCCTGGTCTAGTTGTCTAATGATTTCATCGTTTATTCTGATATTTCCACTATCAATTCTTTTTCCTTTTTTCAATTCCAGGAACGCACATTTATCTAGTCCCGAACTCCATTTGTATATCATTTGAAAACTTCTTAACTACCTCTATCCTGTCAATTGTTGTTGTTTGTTTGGGCAGTTATTAGATTGAGTATCCACTGTAAAATAACATGCGAGATCGTTTTTTCCTTTTCTTTCATTTCTTTAATCCTATTCTATATCCATTATGCAAGCTTATTTCAGTCAATGAACTCAGTGGGTTTCAATGATAGTTTACAAACAGCAATCGGGGATAGGAATCCCCTTGGCAATATTCCTCTCCTTATTGTTTACATCATTTATTCGTGTATCATTCACCATTTCTTGATGTGTTTACTAATTGACTTCCATATTTGCATTCACTTTCTCCAGTAACAGTCTCTTATCTTATTATTGTTTTTAATTTTTAATACCTCTTTGATCCATGAGTGCGGGAACAACACTATCATATGCTTTTTTTATAATCAATCCAAGTCATGCTTAAGTTCTTCTGTCTTTTCCTGCTGTCTTCTAGGATCATTTTATTTATTAATAATTGATCTTTTGTACCGTGGCTTCCCTTACTGCATCCTTTTTGTTCTTCTATTATATTATTTTCTATTGTATGTTTGTATATTCTTTCTGTAATAATTGCTGTTAATATTTTGTATATAGTAGGTAGACAAGTAATTTGGTCGTAATATTTCCCTGGTCTGTGTGTTTCCCTGTTTTCAGGTAAGGACTGTTTTCTCCTTTGGTCATTCCACTCGGGTATTTAAGCTGTTCCGTTCAGATCTGTTGAAGCACTCTTGTTACAGGTTTCTCTTTAGTACTGTAATTTTTTTAGACCATATATTTTGCACCATGTCTGGTCCAAGTGTTTTCCAGTTACTGGTACGTCGTATCTTTTCCATCACTTCCCTTTCGGTTAGTGGGCTTCAATTCCATCCTCATTAATTTCTCTTATTTGGGGATTCCTTTCTTGTTGTTTCTCACATTCGCCTTTCATTATGTGTTTCGTTGGCTTTTCATATATTACTCCTCCAAATGACAAGATCCTGTCCTTTCAGGTGGTTTATTCAACTATTTATATTATTCACCTCTCAACTCTCATTATAGAACTTTCCTTTGATCTGCTGGTACATTTTTGTTTTGTTCTTTTTCTTTGTTCTTCTTTCCTTGTTGAGCTTAATTCTAGGTAAAGATTTTGCTGCTATTCTAGCTTTCTGCTGCTGATTGCGTCTGGTTACTCATTTTCTGCCCGCTTCTTCGCTTATCATATTTCTGGCCTGTCTGATTTTACTTCTCAATCGTGATGTTTCTCTTGTATTCTTTATCAGTGATATTTCTTCTTCTACGTCTCGCCTATTGTCTATTTCGAATTGCTGTGAGATAGCAGATGAGTTTTTAATATCTACCTTTTCGTGAAATGTTAAGTTGGCATCAGAACATTCTAAATATTTCGAATTGCTGTGATTTAGGAGATGAGCTAAGCTAAATTTGTGTTACATTTCATAGCTGCACTCAGAACATTTACAAATTTTTTTTAACGTCGCTGTGAGGTTAGCAGATGATTTTTTAAGCTACGCTGTTCGATTACATTCATAGCTACACTCCAAAGAGCATTTAAATAATTTCGAATTCGCTCGGTGAGTTAGCAGATCGAGTTTTTAGTTACCGTTTATGATGCTACAGTCATAACGCAAAGGGCACACTTACTTTTTCTTTCGTTATGCGTCTTTAATGGCTCGTCAACCCATCTTTGCTCTTTAGCAAAAGTAAAATACATAGTCTGGCAACGTAAGATAATCCTGACAATTCTCTTCAATGACTTGATCAGAAGTTGCTGACGTTTAAAGGTTTCATTCCGGACACTTTTCACTTTGAGAACCTATTTCCCCTTGGATAAGCGCACATGAGATGCTGTAAATTTAAAAAGATGAATGCAGCAAGAAAATTTCAAATACTTTATGGAAAGTGTCTTAATATAGGATTAATCTTACTTATAAAACATTTTGCTTTGAAGTTAAAAGGATTATAAAATTTACCAATAATTGAATACCTAAATTTACGAGGGTAACTTCTTTATAAAGAATAGAAAATATTCAACAAAAAAACAAAAATAATAATTATTATTATTATTATTATTATCCTATTATTATTTCACCCGTTTCACGAAGGTGGCCTCGTTGCCGTCGAGAGGGGCACAGACAACTTTTGTGTATGCGAAGCGCCCACTTTTTCTTTGTGATTTATAAGTGATGTTACATCAATTGGTAGTATATTATCTTATATTATTAATTATTATTCATTATGCTATATATGTATTTATTATTATTTTATCCTGCGGGTACTTCTCACTTATAGAAGTTTATATCCCCTTCTCTCGGTTTCTGACGTACTACTCTACGTACTCTTGATTCTCTTCTGAGGGTCTCCCCTTTCCCCTGATTCCTGGTGGCTTCCGGCTGTTGTCTCTGTGTGTGTCATGGGCACATCTTGCCCTCCTCCTACGTGGGTGAGGGTACAGGTTAGAAACCGGTTTTTCTTGTTGCCTTCTCCTGCCGCCTATTGTAGGGTCCCGAACGCTTTCATACACCAGTGAGGAGGCTGTCTCACTTGGCCGCTACTGTTGGGCTTAGCGTCTTACCGTGTGGTGCGCGGCTTTTATTTCCCATCTGAGGGACTGGACGCGGAGTTCCGGGGGCTCTTCCTAAGCCACACCCATAGCCCACTAAAGGGTGGGGTTGTTTCGGAGGGAGGCGTTATCTCGGGCCAATGGTGGGCGCGGTTGATGTGGCTACGCTCCTGGGATTTATGCTTTTATTCATCATGTTGGTTTTTGTATTTTATGTTTTATTTATGGGGAGATCGTTTTTCCAGGAGTGTTTATTCTAAGGGGAGAAAGCTAAAAAAAAATAACGTTTTAAGAAAGGCGGAAATCACCAATCTGACGGGCCACACCCGAACCGCCTCCCTTGTGTTTCCAGACCACGCGAACAATAGGGGCTTTGATGCCCTTGTGGCGTCAAATAGTTGGTACTCCACCACCCAACCCCAATGGTCTTCCATTCCGCGTCCCGTTTCAGAGGACTTCCCCGTGCTAGAGCCAAGGTGGGGCTGCTTGTGCCTCTCATACTTGCCCTTATCTCTCAAACCTTACGATCGGCCGTTTCAGGGCCCCTGCGATCAGCAGGGTCCGTTCCTAGACTCCGAATCCACACCACGAACGGATACGTTTCTCCGACCCCCTCCAGGGGTCCCGGGTCTTTCTTCCGAAACCAGCTTTGATTTTTATTTACATCGACGTCTCCTCGTCGCGCCTGACTTCTATGAGCAGCTTCATCCTTGCAATTGGCTTTGGATGGCTGCTCTTCCAACTACTGAGCCACAGGCTAAGCCAATGTGGAACGGTTCCCTCTTGGTTCGTGCTGCCTCTTCGTACCCAGAGCACCGTCCTTGCTTCCCTATCCCACAACTGGGGAAGATCCGGTCCTTTCTAAAGCCTGACATGTCCCGGTAACACGTCGAAGGTACATATATGCGCCGAGTTTCTGTTCCGATGCTTCGAATGACATCCTTACTCACTATACAGAGGATCACACGTGCCCTATCCACCGTTGTATCCGGTTCCCTCCACCGTGAGAACCCTCAACGACGAACCCCTTGTCTCTTACTTACCTTCTCTGTGCCTTTCGCCTCCATCCAAGATGAAATTGGGTTTTACCATGCACACGGTTTCGAAAACTTAATGTGCCCTTCCCGGAGAGATGTTTAAGGCTAAGCAACAGCGGGCGCGACAGAATGCGGAGGGCGAGAGTGCCAAAAATTTGGTCACCCCCAGAAGATAGTGTCGGTCTCGCCAGCCCAATGTCTGACATGTGGCAGTTTATCCACTCGAACTGTTGACAAGACTCCCAATTGTTGTCCTAACTGCAAGAGGCCACACCCGGCCTCCTCTGTTCACTGCCCCTTTTTGCCTTGGAGAGGAAAATCCTGCAGCAGTGCGCCATTCATAAGATGACCGTCGAGAGGCTAACCGCCGGGAGAAGGAGAAGCTGGCTCACCTTCCTCTTATGCTGCTGCGACGTCCACTCCGTCTGCGCATTGCCTCGTCCGGTGCCCACTCGTCCCCTATCGTTGTTGTCCGAGACTTGTTCCGGCTTGTCACGCTTCGACGTTCGGCCCTCCGTGCCGGTTACCTGATCACCTGCTTTCGGTGGTTCCTGTGGCTCTGGACAATTGTCCTCCCAACTCTCCCGACCCTCTCTAAGGCTCCTCTCCTTGTTAGAGGTCATGCTGCTCCCAAGGGTATGCGATTTTGCGACTTGTTCCGCTTCTGAGGTCGATGGCAAAACGTCCATGTGCCTCGTCGGAGCATACCTGTACCGTTTCCCGGAAAGGCCCTGCTTTTGTTTCGGACGGGGAAACACCAAGTCCCTCTTATCGGTTGCGAGAGTCCGTCCGAGGGCGGATCTTCCCGGGACAAAACATCCAGTACTCGCTTGCCTATCGGGCCGCTTCTTGAAGCAGAAGGATCCCGTTTCGACTGGGGCGTGACCTGTCTCTGTACTGCCTAAACGGGCTCGCTGCGCTGACAACCCGCGTGCCCGTTCTCGGGCCAGTGGTCCGACCTCTGCCGGTTCTGTTGATTTGCTACTTACGCCGCCTGAAGCCGCTTACGTTTCTGCATTATTAACAGCGCTCTGAAACTTGTTTCGATTCACGCAGTGGACTCTTCGGACGACTCTTCTTCCGTGGGTTGTGTCACGTTGACTGAGCACAGGTTGTCTCGCCCAAGGGGAGGTCCGAGGGGGTATACGATTGACACCTCGCCCGCTCGCAGTCTTACTCGGGTAGACGTAGGTGCCGCTTCGATGCGTGCTTTGAGGGTGGCTTGGCTGACTGAGTGGAGCGCAGGAGGAAAGAGTCTTTCCTTCTCCTACGCCCCCCTTGACTTCGGACCCGTCGAATGAGCCTTCTGGCTCTACTCGGGTGCCGGGAAGCGCTTGAAAGATTTTGAGCTGCGGACGACATACACTCCTTTCATTGTCTTCTTCTTACTCCGCCATCTCCTCTTAGATTG
>JABUQX010117256.1:20000-34344 GCA_015478945.1 Trachelipus rathkii | reverse complement strand
GTTACGCTTCGTTCCGGTATCAAGAATTTGGGTGTTTAACCGTTTTTCGCATTTATCATTGAAACGCTTTCGCGTTTTTCGTGCCGCTTCATCATCATCATCATCATCATCATGCATGACATCATCACATCATCATCATCATCATCATTATTATTGTGTGTGTGTGTAGTAGTAGTAGTAGTAGTAGTAGTAGTAGTAGTAGTAGTAGTAGTAGTAGTAAAGTGTGTGTTGTTATTATTATTATTGTGTGTGTATCCCTTGTCTCCTACAATTATTATTATTCTTATTAATGTTCCCATCACTGTGTGTGTGTGTGTATATGTGTGTGTATGTGTGTGTGTGTGTGTGTGTGTGTGTGTGTGTATTATTATTATTATTATTATTATTATAATAATATTAATAAGACTAACGACAATAATAATAACAAATCTAACAATAGCCAACAATAATAATAATATGGCACAATAATAACTGTAATAATAATAATAATAATAATAATAATAATAATAATAATAATAATAATAATAATAATAATAATAATAATAATAATAATAATAATAATAATAATAATAATAATATAATAATAATAACAACAATAATAATAATAATATTAGAAATAACAAATCAGCATTTGTCTTGTATAATTTTTTAAGACTTTTCCTAAATTCACAAGAAACCTTCCTAACACTTTCATTAATTTTCTTCAGGACCAATTCTTGAATAAAAACAAAACAATTGCCTTCTGAAATGATCTAGCTTTCGTCCGCTCACGGTGGACATTTTTAAGAAGATATGACTTTATTTTATGAACGAAGCAAAAATTAAACTCAAAATATTACAATTATTACAAATATATAAGTAAGATTTATTTTTCAAAGGGAAAAATAATGAACCAATCACTATTAGAAGTTATTATCAGCCAACGAAGTTGTCTTCTTTAGTGCTCGTGATGTACCATCTGCTGGCGAGTGTACGCAGCGTCGTATGCCCGGTTGGTTACGTGAGAGTGGATTGGCAATGCCGACATTGGCTATACGACGAATACCCTTCGGCAGCGTATGTTGCAGCACAGGTACAAACCAAGTAAGATACACCACCATATGCAGGAAGAACACAAAAAATTACACAATAATGAAATAGTAAATTACTTCAAAAAATTTTGATTAAAAAGAGGGAATTTTCGGATCTTATAGGCTGGCGGAGTCCTTCTTATAAAGCATAGACCGGACATCAATATATAATAAAAAATATAACGAAATGTCCGATTACCTAAATATTTTTACATAGAAGAAAGAAAGAAAAAAGACACAATCTAAATTATCAACTTCACATTTATTTTCGTATATTTTAAATTTTAGTTTTTAATCTTATATATTTGTAATATTTGTAATATTTTGAGTTTAATTTTTAACTTCGTTCATAAAATAAAGTCATATCCTTTGAGAAAATGTCCACCGTGAGCGGACGAAAGCTAGGATCATTTCAGAAAGGCAATTGTTTGTTTATTCAAAATTGTCCTGAGAGATAATTAATAAAGTGTTAGGAAGGCTTTAGGATTTACGAAAAGTCTTTACTAATAATAATAATAATAATAATAATAATAATAATAATAATAATAATAATAATAATAATAATAATTATAATGATAATTCTATTTATGATTCTACATTGTATATTATTATTATTATTATTATTATTATTATTATTATTATTATTATTTTTAATATTGTTCGTGTGTGTGTTAATTATTATTATTATTGTGTGTGTGTGTGTATTACATTACATAGTTAATATTATTATTATTATTTTTTATATAATATTAATAAGTTAATAGTTAATATTATTATTATTATTTTTACTTTTTAATATTCTTTAAAACTGAACAATATAACAATAATAATAAAAAATAATAATAATAATAATAATAATAAAAATAATAATAATAATAATAATAATAATAACAATAATAATAATAATAATAATAATAATAATAATAATAATAATAATAATAATAATAATAATAATAATAATAATAATAATAATAATAATAATAATAATAATAATAATAATAATAATAACAATTCTATTATTATTATTATTATTAATAACAATTGTTATTATTAATATATATGTATTAATAATATTTTTCTTAACCACAAATCATCATATATCTTATTATTATTATAATAATAATAATAATAATAATAATAATAATAATAATAATAATAATTATTATTATTGGTCTGTATTATTATTATTATTATTATTATTATTATTATTATTATTATTATTATAATAATAATAATAATAATAATAATAATATTAATAATAATAATAATAATAACAATAATAATAATAATAATAAATAATATTGATAATAATAATAATAATAATAATAATAATAATAATAATAATAATAATAATAATAATAATAATAATAATAATAATAATAATAATAATAATAATAATAATAATAATAATAATAATAATTTTTATTATTATTATTATTATTATTGATAATAAATAATATTATTAATATGTGTAAATTGTCTTAACATATGTATGTATTATTGCTAACCTTAGCATCGTAACTTATTTTTATTATTATTATTATTATTATTATTATTATTATTATTATTATTATTATTATTATTATTATTATTATTATTATTATTATTATTATTATTATTATTATTATTATTATTATCATTATTATTATTATTATTATTATTAATATCGTCATTAATTATTAACGTCATTAGTGTACTTTGGAAAATATTAGAAAGGGCTAGACGGATTGTGTTTAATAGTATTATTATTATTATTATTATTATTATTATTATTATTGTGTGTGTGTGTGTGTGTGTGTGTGTGTGTGTATGTGTGTTATTGTTGAGGTTTCTGTTATTCTTATTATATATATATATATATATTTCGATAGATAATGTATATACATGAATATATTTTCTTTTTATAATAATAAAAAAAAAAAATATATATATATATATATATATATATATATATATATATATATATATATATATATATCTTTAACTATATATATCGTATTTATATATATATATATATATATACATATATATATATGCTTCTTTATAAAACAATATAACATATATATATATATATATTCTTCTTCTTTCTTTCTTTCTTAACCAACATATGTATATATATATATATATATAATATATATATATATAACTTAATATAACTTATATATATACTTCTTTATTCTTTGCTATGCTGCTATAATATATATATATATATATATATATATATATATATGCTTTCAATATATATATATATATATTTATTGCTGTGTATGCGGATGATTTGGTTTTGTATGTGGTGAAACTCAAGAGAGTTTGAGAGAATTGGTAGAGAGGTTTGGCTGATTGTGTAACTGGAGAGATCTGAAAGTAAATGTAGATAAATATAAGGTTATGGTAGTGACTAGTGAGTGAGGACAGTCCGCTGTGTGAAGTCATGTTAGGTGGTGAGCAACTGGAACAAGTATCTGCATGAGTTTAAATATTTAGGATATATGTTGGATGAAATGGAACGGATAATGCAGAATGTAGTAAGAAAGTTGTGAATGATAGGAAGGTGGCTTGGGCAATTAAATCATTGGTGTATGTGAAAGGACTTAGTCTTGAGTGCGCTTTGGATTTGCATGAGGATATATATGTTGTTACCTGTTTCATGTATAGTAGTGAAACCATGGTCTGGAATAAGAGGCATATATCTAAGTTACAACGTATTCAGATGAACAACCTTAGGGGCGTGTTAGGTTTAAGAAGAATTGATAAAATGAGGAATGAACGAATTAGGAAATTGTATATGGTGTGAAGAAAGGATGGATGATAGTTGGTTGGTTATATGTATAGTGGTGAGTGTACTGGGAATCGACCGGCTGGGAGACTGAAGAAAAAGTGGATTGAGTTAATTAGTAAAGGAATGCCTGAAGAAGAGGAATGTGAGTTTGGTAGAGGACAGAAGAAAGGTTCATAACAGGGGTGCATGGCGGGGTTTTATGAGGGGGTATGGTTGCGGGCTTTGCCCAGGGAATTAACCCCACATTGACGAGACACACCGTGAGGGCCCGTCGCAGTCTCGTGAAACCTATAGGGTGGATTTTTCTGACTGCGAGTTCTCACTTGGGGATATAAACTGGACGGTAAAGGGGGCTTTCTTTTTCACTTCGTTATGTTCTTCTACTACTTTTCTGTTCGGGTGTATGCTACGCATCTTACCCCCAATCTGGGGATAGGAGGGGGATAATATATATATATATATATATATATATATATATATATATATATATATATATATATATATACAGAAAACATATATATATATGTAACTCTTATAACTATATATATATGCTATATATAACATATATATACACTAACTATATATATATATATATATATATATACTATATATATATATATATATATATATATATATATATATATATATTTTGGTTGGGGCTCTCTGGGACATTGTTGGGCAGGAAGAAACAGAGAGAAGAAACAAGTGAAAAAAAATATATATATTTGCCAAGGAAAACCTGGTGCTGCCCCCCCCCCCCCTCATTGCCGGAGAGAGGTGAGAGGGGATGGAACTCTTCGCAGCGTAACACCATTTCTCCAAGCAACAGGATTCGAAAAGACCCTACTAAAAACAGACCTTCTAACAGTCTGTCAGGTTGGTGGAATTCTAACCATAGTCTACTGGAACCATCAAAAAAGATCAAACTCCTCGTTTCGATAAAAATAAGAAAATGGTCATAAGAAAAGACAAGCAACTCCAGTTCATGGTGCACTGAGGTTGTTTGGTAGAATTTTCCGGAAGCGGATGCTTCTCACTCTTCCCAGGGTTATTGGTTGTTCCTCTTCCGCACATCTGCCACTCCCCGAAATCTTTCTTTTCCGTCACTCATTGCGAGTCCCAAGAGAAAAGAAAGTTCGAGTGTCCGTATGTCAAACCGATTGTCTTACGGCTTACGCTGTTGGACTGGTTTAAAAACATGATCAGTTCCTACGGGTCTGCGCCCCGGGAGAAGAATCCGAACTACTCGGGGTGACCGGGTAGTGACGAGCGGAATGAGAGCTCGGATGATACGTTCATGGATGGCGAATTATCCCTGCTTTGGGGGGGGGGTGATATATGTAAACTCTACGATAAATATGGGATACCATTCTGCACACAGACCCAGGTTCAGGGGTTCTGGGGATGAGACGAAAGTCCTTTATCCTTAGGTCTGAGATTCAGACCCGGATGAGGGATGAAAACCTGCAAAGGAAAGAAATTTAAATATATATATATATATATATATATATATATATATATAGCCTATATATATATATATATATATATATATATATATATATATATATATATATATATATATATATGCATATATATATACTATACTATGCTGCTATACATATAAATAACCTTATATGCGCCATATATATGCTGCTCATATAATAATATGTATAATGTATAGCAATAGTAACAACATATATATATATATATATATATATAAATAACATATATAATAATAACATATATGAATATATATATAAGAAGTAATAATATATATAATATATATAATATATAATATATAATAACTAATAAATATATATATATATATTAACTTAATAACCAATAATATAACTTATATATAGCATAATATGAAACAACATGTAACATATAGCAGCAGCCAATAATAGCCAACTGCTGTATGCTGCTCAATATATATGTGTAGTAATAACCAACAACAACTTTGCTCAACCAACAACAATAACAACAACAACATAAACTTACTATGTATGGCAAATATATATATACATATATATATATATAGTAATAGTATAATAATATTATATATATGTAATAATATAGTAATAATAATATATATATATATAAATAATATATACATATGTAATATATAATAGCCCAACCAACCATATATACCATATATACATATGCATAGCTTTATGTAATAACTGCTGTATCATAGCTCAACAACATATATACAACAACAACAACAACACGCAACAACAACAACAAAATGTAATACAATAACTATATGAAAGAAGATCTATATATAACTTAATAATAATATATATATGTATGCTAACAATAATAACTTAATAGCCTTATATAATAATAACAACATACTCTATATATATAGTATATATATGTTTATATGCTTCTTATAACCTTAACCAATAATATGGTATATATGTATATAATATATATATATTTATATAATAAAAATAATATATATATATAATATATAATATAATATATAATATATATATATATATATATATATATATAATATATATATAACCAACAATAATAATAATAATAACAACTTAATAACAATAGCAATAATAACTTAACAATATGTATGTGGCATAATATGTAACCAGCAACCAGCAGCAACAGCAATAACCTTAGCGCAACATAACTATATGCTAACAACAACAATAACAGCCCAACGCCAGCAGCCAACAGCCAATATGCTATGCTGCTGCTCTATAATATATAACTGTTTGTAACCCGCTGTATGTATATATATATATATATAGCCCAACCAACCACATAATCCTGCCTACGCTCATATATATATATACTATATAATATATATATATATATATATGAATGTGTTTCCTCCCTTAATATTCCCATTTACCGCATTTTTTCTTTAAAAGAGGAATTAAACCGGTGACCTCCGACACACACATGCCATATATGCTAACTTATACGCTAATCAAGAATACATGTGTATCTGTATTGTATGTGTATCCTTTTAATTGCTTCTTTCGCTATTATTATTATTATTATTATTATTATTATTATTATTATTATTATTATTATTATTATTATTATTATTATTATTATTATTATTATTAACTATAGTTTTGAGCAGAAGAGCAGCCAAGTGAAAGATCGGAGGAAAAAATGAGAAGAGAGAGAGGAAGAAGATCGAAGAGGCTCAAAAGTTAAGATCGTGAAGATTAAGCGAAGAAGAAGAGGATGAAGAGTCAAAAATGAAAATGGAACCCAGAAATGGACTTTAGGTTCCACTGCTGCATGAGATTATAATTGATTCTTGGAAAAGAAAAAACTACTAAATGAAGTTGAACTAAAATTTAGTAGACTATTATATAAGAAGAGCAATCAGGTAGATCGATAAAGTCGCAAGGCAATGGACTGGCGATCGATACCACGTCCTGATACTAGGTATTAATTACCTAAGGCAGTTCCCCTCTTAGAATAGGGCAAAGCCCGATTGGTGTAAACTTTAATATATATATATATATATATAATAATATATAATATATATATATAACCTTAATATATATATACGCCAACAACTTAATAACCTTTATATATCACTAACTCTATATATATATATATATATATATATATATACATATATGCTCTCTTATCTTAATATATATATATATACTATATATATATATATATACAGTCCCAAAACACAGCCTAATCCACAAAATTTTAAACTCCAACATCCCAACAAATCTTAAAAAATGGATATCTAACTTCCTATCAGGAGGAACAGCACAAACTTAAATCAACAGCATCAAATGACGAACTGTAAACATCAACAATGGAGTACCTCAAGGAGCAATACTGTTCCTCACCCTTTTCAACATATTCACTGCCGATCTCTCTCAACCACAAACAGACCACACCAACATTGCAACCTATACGCAGACGACATCATTATCGTCAGTACACATCAGAACCTAAACACTGCAGCAAATCTGACACAAAAATACATCAGCCTAATCCAAATATGGTTAACCTACAACAGAATATCCACCTCACCAAACAAATCATCAATCACTCTAATCACCACAGACAGACAACTCGGAAACTCATGCCCCAAAATCCACCTAAATAACATGGTAATCCCACTAAACAAAACTCCCAAAATCTTAAGCGTCAAAACTAGACACTCATCTAAACTTCACAAAACAGACAGACGACATTATTTCATCAGCAAACAAAAAACTAAATATATTAAGGATCATATAGCCAATACTGAAATCATTAACAACAAACAAATACCGACCACAATCTATAAGCAATTTATCCGTCCGACTCTAAATTATGCCTCTCCCACTTGGCAGAAAAAATTACAAATTACACAAAACAAGGCACTTAGAATAATAACAGGATGCCCCTCTACAACTCCCACACAGCATCTACACGAAGAAACTAAAATCCTACCTATAGACAAACACTTGGAAATGATAGGCACTCAATTCTTTGCTAAAATACTAACAACCAAACACCCATGTCACGCAGCACTCTCTAATCCTACCTACCTCAGACTTAAATAACCCTTTCCTCTCCAGCACTACTCTATAAACACATTCTAAACAATATCCAACCTCCTCAAAATTACACATCACACACCAAGCATATCCACACCTTCCTAACTGAAAACTACCTAAGAAACAGACCAACTAACAACATGCTAAATGAACATCCACTCGAAATAGCTCCAGAATTCAACTCTCTCTCCAGATCCATGCAAACATTCTTGGTCAAACTAAGATGCGGCCACCACCCAAACCTACAGTACTACAAACACAGATTCAATTTAAACCAAGCCATTTCAAACACTTGTCCAAATTGTAACCTGGCCCCGGAAACAGTCTCTCACTTCCTTCTGAGCTATCGTTCCAACTCTCAACCCAGAACAATCTGGAACATCTCAGCCCTGGTAGATCTATTGTGGAGACCGGCCGAGGTGGCGGGGTACCTTGAAGCAGTGTGGCAGCCCTGAAGACAGGGTAGCCAGGGGGTGAGAAGGTATATATATATATATATATAATATATATTTATCAGATGAAGATTTCCTCTTATTTATATATATATATATATATAACTCTTTATATATATATATATATATATATACCTATATATATATATATATATATATATAAAATCCTATATTTTCACTTTTTATTGAGACTGAGGTATGGGTTTTGAACACACCCTACCTGATGGGTAAGAAGCAGGCATGTTACCACTCTGACCATATATATATATAATATATATATATATATGTATATATAACTATTAACTTAATATATATATATATATATATAATAATATAATATAATATATAACTCTTATAATATAATATATATATATACATATATAACTATATATACTATGCTAACATAATATATATATATATATATATAACAACTTATATATAATATATATATATATTGTATATATATATACAGCAACTGGCATAACAACCTTTCAATAATAATAACCTTAATAACAGCATATGCTCTTTCTAACTCTGCTATATATCTATATATATTAGCAATAAATAATATATATATAGCAACTATATGTATATATATATGTAATATATATAGAATAATATTAATAACATATATATATATATATATATAATAATAATATATATATAATATATATTTATGTATATATAAAATATTTGTATTTTATATATACATATATAAAAGCATCTTACGTATTTACTTGGCATAAATTCTATAATATCTTAATAATAATAATATATATATATATATATATATATATATATATATACATATGTATAAATAATAATATGTAATAATAATATGTAATATATATAACATATAATATATATGTATATATATATCTTTAACTCTTATAATATATATATATATATATTATATATATATATATATATATATAATAACCATATATATTAATATATAATAATAATATAATATAACAAACTTAACCTAACTATATATATAAATATATAACTTACATATACATATATAACTATATATATTTATAATAATAATAACTAATAATAATATATATATATATATATATATATATATATAATAATAATATATATGCTTATACTACTATATATATATATAATAATATATATATATATATATATGCATATATATATATATATATATACTATGCTGTATATCTTTCAATATATATAACAGCTTAGACTTTATAAATTAGGCACTATGTGTATGTATATAACTATGTATATGCTCTAACATATAACATGTAGCAACAGTATATTGCTGCATCTATCATACATAACCAACAACTTAATAATATATATATATATATATATATATATATATATATATATATATATATATAATAACCAATAACTAATAATAATATATATATATATATATATATATCATATCAATATATATATATTAAAACATGATTATTTCTTTTTAACACTTTTCACAGATAAAAAGGGTCGAATAAATTCATATTCTGTGGAGGTAAACAATGGATACCTCCTGAGTCACCTCACTCACTCACTCACCTCACTTACTGAGTCACCTCACTCATTCACTCACCTTGTTATCTCACTCACTCACTTGTTCACTCACTCACTGAGTCACCTCACTCACTCACTCCCTCACTCGACTCACGCGAAATTCACTCACTCACTCACATTCACTCAAATCGCCTCACACCTCACTAACTGGGTCACTCACTCACTTTCTACTTACTCACCCACACTCACTGAGTCATCTCACTCACTCACTCACTCACTCACTCACTCACTCACTCACTCACTCACTCACTCACTCACTCACTCACTCACTCATTCCTGAATCACTTCTGAATACCTCCTGAATCACTAACATCACAAGAATACCAGAATAAATTACTAAATTAGGGAAATACCCTGAAAAGTTAGATGGAAATAAATCTAAGATATTAGAAACCATGACCACGAGGCCTGAGCCGGAGCCGGTTAAATTTTTTAGGTTGAACCGAAACCGGGACCGGATCAAAAAAAATTTTGTAGAATAATAAATCCGTAGTGACGTAATGAGTAAATGACGTATATCTTCAATAGGAGTCGGAGCCGTGGAATTTTAAGATGGTCTATCCCAGTGGTCGGCAAACTCATTAGTCAACAGAGCCAAATATCAACAGCACAACGATTAAAATTTCTCTTGATAGCCAAATTTTTTAAACTTAAACCATATAGGTAAGTACATTGCTATTAACTTAATTAAGGTACTCCTGAGCTGGCCTTTGCTATATAAAAACGTCCTCTATCTGATTGAGGTACGTTCGCTGAGGTCAACCCCTTCCAACTCTTTCATCCACACTCGTCTTGTATACTTATTTTAAGTTTTAAGTCTTAGTTAAGCTATAGGTACGTTGAATAAAACTTGATATCGTACTAAGTATATAAAAATAGGAATAAGAAAACCAGTCATCAAGAAGTTTTAATCGCACGTGGTATTTTGTGGAAGAGCCACACTCAAGGGGCCAAAGTGCCGCATGTGGCTCGTGAGCCGCGGTTTGCCGACCATTGGTCTATCCGTATCCGGTGCTCGAACCGACAATAAAATTACCGGCTCCACTGCACTGTTAAAAACACTATAAAATAATCTGAAGTAAGGAAATTTGAATTATTTTATTATTCAATAATAAAACTATATAGTAAAACTATAGCATGGTTCCGTCTAATGACTGTCAGAGTTGGGCAGTCTAGCAGATTTCCTGTGCAGTTGCGAGACTGAAAAAAACATTTTTTGGCAGAGGATGAAGGGTGCTTTATTTATTCTGAATCCATATTCTTGAAGGGAGAATGGTCTCTAGAGCGAAGATGGGACAACATTACAGGATTTTTACGGTCAAAGGTTTGCTCTGCATGTAATATTTCGGGTAGACATGTTTGAAGTATGGCGTTGCTTGGGTATGCGGAGATTATCCTTACGGTTAATTGTGTATCAATGTGTTTTGAGATGGACGTATTTGGAGATGGGGGAGAGGGTGTTGGAAATGTTAGGGTAGTATGACGCTGGCGTAATTTATTTTCCTTTCTTGGTACGGGGGGTTGTTGGAATGTTTGATGTAAAGGGTGATCTATGGATAGAGATTTACTGTATAATTGACAGAGCTTTTTGTATCTTCAAGCAGCTATGAGACTAAGCTTATAAGCAATATATATATATATATATATATATATACTATATATATATATATATATATATATATATAACTACCACCGTGCTATATATAATATATATATATATGTATAATAATATCAACAATAATAATAAGTAACCAACCTTAGCCAATATGTATATATATATTTGTATATACATATATATATATATAGCCAATATGCTATAAATATAATATATATGCGCATATATGTATATAACTGTATATAGCTGCTGCTGCTGTAACTTAATATGTATAACAACAACAGCCCAACCCAATATGCCTTCTTCTTCAACAATATATGAAATATAATAATATGTAATAATAATATGTATGTATATATAATAATATATATATATATGTAATAATAACCATAACCTTATATATATATATATGTAAATATATATATATATATTTTATATATAACCAATATATATATATATATATATATATATATAATATAACTAACTATCTAACTATATATAACTATCTAACTATATATCATTATACATATATGTATATATATATATATATATATATATAGCATATAGCATAATATATATACTCTATATATATATATATATATATATATATATATATCGACAATATATATATATTACAATATAATATATACATATATACCTTGTATATATATATGCTCTTTTTAATATCTACCTACTTATTATGCTTATAACATAATATTATTTCAACATAATATATAGCAATATATATATATATATATATATATACATATATATATATGTATATATATATAACATATAATATATATATGTATAATATATATATATATATATATAACAACCAATAATAATATATATATATATATATAATAACTTATAACTAATATGTATATACCGTATAATAACATATTTTTATTAATAAAACTATCAATAGCTAATAATAATGTTTTTATTTCAATATTCTATAATGGATAATATATATATAAATTTATATTTTCAATAAAAAATACAATCTATATAACAATAATAATAATAAAATCAATTATAATAATAACAACAAATATATTATATCATCGATATTATATATATAAATTTAATTTTCAATACAACAATAACAACTATTATATAATAATACTAAATCAATGCATAACCTTTATATATATGTATATATTTTCTTATTATTTTATATATATGTATATATATATATATATATATATATATATATATATATATATATATATATATATATATATATATATATATATATATATATATATATATATATATTCTTAAATAATGATCGTCAAATTTAATTTGAACGTAGATTATATAGCCTATAGGTAAATATTTATATTTCACTAAATATTTAATCAAAAATTGAACAACTAATTTTATCGAATATTTTTAATTGTTTTCTTCAATGATCTTCCAACTTATAAACGAATAAACGATAAATGTGTGACTTGTTTAAAAGTTTTCAATTACTTTAAATATTTCTGTTAAATTCTAAATATTTTTTTCCTTTTTTTTTTTTTTGTGTGTAGGTGTGTAGGTGTATGTGTGTGTGTGTCAAATTGTTCTTGTAGTGTTTCTAGTCATTTTATTTTGTTTATCTCCTGAAGTTAATTTCAAAGATATGATTAATAACATTTGAAATAAATCATTTCCTTTTTATTTTATTCAAACGGAACAATTCATTTTCAATTCATTCAAATCAAACTTATATAAATATGCTGCAAGGCTTTTGCATACTGATCAGGGTTGTTAGGGGGAGGAGGACGAGTCTCCATTTCGGAAGAACAATTCAAAGAACTATGTTAAAAATATATATTGCTCTCTCAATATGTTGTCCTTAGATTACTATACTGTATTATTAAATGTATCTATATTGTAAAAAATAATACTCTGATAAGAAAAGTTTTTTTTTCTTTTTCTTTTTTTTTTTTGAAAATCCTGTTCATGGGACTAATTGAGCTGCATTTTTCGGTTGAAAATATTTCTATATTTAATTTTGAGTATAACATAGGAAAAATCTTAGTCGAACATTGTATCCAAGCACAAACTTTAAATTTAACTTATTGAACCTAACCTTAGCTTATTCTTGAAAAAAAAAAATAATAATAATAAATAAAAAAACAAAAACAAAATAATATCCTTATTTTTGCCTTTGGTGATTCAGTTTAAATTTAATTTCAAAATAAAATATCGAGACTAGAAACAAACTTTTCTTCTATTGTAGAGACCCATACCCAGTGAAAAAAAATTCTACGATGCTAATTGCGAAATAAACTCTCTCTCTCTCTCTCTCT
>JABUQX010117256.1:0-15000 GCA_015478945.1 Trachelipus rathkii | reverse complement strand
TATTCTCTACGAGTTCGATCACTGTAGTTAGTGGCCTTTTAGCTCCCAAGAAAATTCTTCATAATCATAAAAAGCGATGACCACACGCCTGCCTCAATGCTGTCTAATGAATCTTGGAAACGTGGTTTTTCATGATGTCTATTTTCATTTTACTATGCTCAACGCAGGAAATGTTCTACATATGTAGCCTAAACACCTCCAATCTATGCTCAAAGATTTTATAAGTCATTTCGTTAAACCTAGTTTGGTGGCAATAAGATCTTTCTCTGTCAACCAAAGGTACTTTAATTATTTTTTTCTTCAATAATCAAGTTTCTTAAAGAGGTCACAGTTTTCAAACTCAGTGATCATCTTCGACTTACTCTCCCAGAGACATATATATCACGAATACTTGGTAATGCTGTCCTACTGACCCAGGAAACAATTTACCATTTTCAGATTCACACAGATCACCCATTAATGGTCTCTGTATGATAATTTTTAGGACTAGGGCGATTACCCCTTGCTCTTCATTCAAACCAACTGAGTGACCAATTGGAATTAGAATAATCACTATTCACTTTTTGTGTATTCTGATAGACTCAGTTTCATCAGCAATCCCTGCACATTGTCATAGGAAGCAAAATCGACCTCATTTAAGTTGAATGGCAGTAAATCTTTTTCTTTGTTGTTATATAACTTAACTTTAGTTCTCAGTAACAGTAAAGCTTTTTTCTATCAGTATGAAAGTTAAAATTCTGACGATTTCTTTAAAAGTAACAAAGTAAAGCACCGCTTTTTTAATCCTCTGCAGTATGGAAGTTAACAATTCAGACGATTTCTTTAAAAGACAAAGCTAAAGTCCTTATGAGGTCTTTCAATTCATGCTGGCTAAAACCTTTTGCAACTGATGATGGGCCTTCGAAATCCCTATCATTTTGCTCCTAAATACTTTCTTTGTAAGTAGCTGCTTCAACCTCTTCTTGAGTTAGCTCTGGAAGATGGATGAATGATGACCGAATGGACTGGTATCTGATCTGAATGTGTAACAGGCAGTCTAGCATAGTCTATGTCAGGGTACGTCCATTTATTCAGGTTACGTAAATTCGCCCAACAAAAGAAACAGGAATCACTGTGGTTTCCCTACGTTCTCCATAACATCGGTATGCTAAATTTCAGGAATCTCCTTTTTCGTTGGTCCATTGCCACAGATACTTCGTATGTGTTTTACATACAGCATGGGATGTCCCATGACTTATCTTGGTCACCTAGTTGTATTTTGAAATAAGCATGGCAAGATCAGTAATAGTTTCTTTTTTTTCTGTTCATTGAACATGTATTCTCCGCAAATGAAATAAAACACATCACGATGATTTAAACAAATTCTTCGCTATGAATCCATGTCAATATCTGTAACAAGAAAGAAATCACATTATATCAGTATATAATATATATATATTATATATATATTATATATATATATATATATATATATATATATATATATATATATAATATATAAATATATAATATATATATATATATATATATATATTATATATATATTATAATATATATATATTATATTGTATATATATATTTATATATATTATATAATATATAATATATAATATAAATATATATAATTATAGTATATATATTATATATAATTATATATATATAATATATATATATTATATATATAATATATTATATATTATAGGCCAAAAGGCTTTATAAACTGTTTTCTGTACTTTCCAACTCCTTGGACCCTCTATCTTTGCGGCGCGTGTTGGTGCTTATCTCTATTTCTATAGGGTACCCTCAGCCGGCACGGTGTCGAGGTGGAGCTTTATCACTCAGCGCGATACCTCCACCTTTACGCGCCCTTCGTAGTAAAAGGGTGCTGACTGTATCTGCACATGAGTTCTGTGTTGTGTTGATGTGGTAACTCCAGGCTAGTTCGCTGCGGTTCTGCCTCATTCTTTCCTGCCACATCTGTTCTGTGAAATTCTCTTACATGCTCATTTTCTGTGTTTCTTGCTGAATTTAATCTCCCCACTTCAAAAGCCTGCGTCTGGCTTCAATTTGCGTGCGGTTTATACCTTTAGACTTGTTGACTTTGAGGCGATCGCAACACCCTCCTCTGAATAGGGCTTCTGCCACGTGATGAGTGGTTAGGTGAAACTGTAAAAATATTATATTATATATATATATATTATATTTATTATATATATAAATATATATATATATATATATATTATATATAAATATATTAATATATATAATTAATATTATATATAATATATACATATCTAACAAAATTATATTTAAGAAGACATATTAACAAATTAATGAGGAATTCATAAACACCGTTTCCAATATAATGGATGGTACTTTCTGAATCTCAGTGAAATGAAAATATCTTACATTAATCGTCTAAAATATTCCAATTAATATTGATTTTCATTTTTTTTTTTGTCTTCACCAATGTAATTTATTTAAAATCTAGACCATCCTATTGCGTAGGAGATAAGCATTTTCATCGCAATTATAATTCAATTAGAAAATCGGTTTTTTTTTAAAAGCTCTAAACTATATATATATATATTACTATATATAATATATTATATATCTATATTATATATATATACTATATATATAATAGTATATATAATATATAATAAATAATATATATAATATATATAATAATATAATTATATATTTAAATATTAATTATTAATTATTTATATAATATAATATTATAATATACATTATAATATATATATATATATATATATATATATATTATATATATATATAACATACTTTATATTATGATATTATATATATATATATATATATTATATATATTATATATATATATATATATATATAGTTTAATTACTATATATATATTATATATATATATATATAGTATATATAAGTATATATAAAGTATATATATAATATATTATATATAATATATATAATATATATATAGTATACATATATATATAATATTATATATATATATATATATATATATATATATAATATATATAATAATATATACTATATTATATATATATATATAATATACGTGTGAATAAATATATAATATACATCATAAACATGGATTTCATTTAGGGGGGCCAAGGTTGAGTGATATATAATATATATTATACTATAATATATCAGATATATAGTATAATATACTTTATATATATATACTATATATATATATATTATAGTATATATATATATATATTAATATATATATTATATATATATTATATATATATATATAAATCAGGCCTTATTCAGCCGCCCAAATGCTTTCTACCTACTAAGAATTCCAGCGGAGATATTACTGTCTAAGAATGCTAGTCTGAATAAAAAGCACACAGCTAGTTGACTTCAGGTCAATAAGGCGAACCTCCGGGGGGGCTTTGCCCCCCGGAGAAAATCGAGCATGACCCCCCCCGGAGAAAATCGAAGCATGAATTAATTTTTGCCGTAAATTACCAACAAAATAAAGCAAATAAACATAAAAGTATGTTTTAAATCATTTATATATCTACCCAATCTAGCAATAAATAATAAAATCAGCCAGAAATGTATATTAACATGATGATATGGCAATAAAATAAGAAGAATAGCAAAGTTGGTTTATTCACTTTCTGACTTTTACTGGTTTGAATATGGGTATTGCTATTAGCAAAATTTCTTGTGCGCAAAAAAGGTTACCTCTATTAGTTTAAGGGCAAGATCCTCAATTTGAGCTGGGGCTATCCCCATTTGTTTCAAGCCCCCTCCTAAAAATGGACATAAATTCGGAATTTTCATTCGATTATTGATATATAAAAACCAAAAATGTAGCTTTTTTTTCCGTTGTAGAAAACATTGATTTCCGATGATTTTGTTGCTGTAGTCATTACTGTTACAGAATTTTCAAATTTCAAACCATGTTTTTCGACATTTTGATATCAACTTCAGAGAATTTTTTCCGGAAAATGACTTTCACAAACTGAAAATATGCATAGTTAGCTCCATTTCTCAGGGAGTACACGGACGTACTTGCTTTCGATTTCTGATGAGCACTTTTTGTGCTCAGCAGTTGTCCAATTATCCAAAACCCATTTTAATGTTGGGGTAAGAACTGATGGTAGAAATGAAAATTGCGATTAATTTTTTTTCTGTTCGAGCGAAGTGGATCGGAATTTGTTCAGGGCATATGACGTCGGGGGAGAGGCACATTTTTTACTGAGATAATTAATTTCATTGTATATGCATTAGTTTTGGGATTTGTTCTTGGAAACAAATATTTCAAAAAAAATTTGGAAGATTTTTAAAAAAATTTATACAAGCCCTGAAAATAAAGGAAAATTTGATGTTGATCGGAATAAAAGTAGAAAAAAAATCTGTTTAATTTAATGTTCCTGCCCGTCGATTAAATTTTTTGAAAAGTAATGCAGCATAATGCGACATATTGTGGATGAATTTACGCCGATGGCATGTCGTTTCAGGGCATTGATTATAGCCTCTGGACCAGCGAGATACAACCTTTTACTTAGATAATTTTTTTGAGTTTAACAACCAAAAGAAATTCTTTTTTTTCTTTTTTTTGAAAATTCTGTTCCAAGAACAAAATCAAAAACTAATTCATTAATAACCAAAGAAATTATCTAAGTTAACAAAAATGTTGCCTCTCCCCGACTATAATAAGTCCCTGAAAAATATTCATCCACTTGTTTTGAACCGACATTTTGAAATCAAAATAGTATTGGCACAATTTTTTTTCCTTTTCTACAATTAAATAAAAAAAGTGGGTTTGGAAAGTGGACAACGCTGAGACCAAAACTCAAAAAATCGAAAAAGACTTTTTGCACTTTTGTTACGATAAGGACCTATGTCTATGCACTTATTTCAAGTTACTTGAAGTCATTATTGAAAAAAATTCTGGGAAGTCGATACGAAAAATGTAAAACATGTGGTAGTTTTGAAATTAAATTTTTGTAAAATTCTGAAAGAATGACTACGAGACAGAAAACCACCGGAAAACAATGTTTTTATGGAGGCAAAAAAAAAAATTGCTAACCATTTGGTGTTAATAAATAGATAAAAGGTCAAAATCCAAAGCTGAAAATTCGCGAATTTTATGTCCATTTTTAGGTGCGACTGGAAAATGCGGGCTCCGGCCCCAGCCCCAAATTTGGGGGACTTCCCCTTAAGGAGATGGCTTAAGGTCAATATATATTTATTAAGTGTTTTATTTTTTTGATGATCTACAGTAATATATATATATATATATATATATATATATTATATATATATAATATATATCATATATAATATATATATATATATTTATATATAATCATATAAATATAAAAGTATTGTTATATAATATATATAATAAATAAAATTGATAAGTCATCCCCGATAATTAACTGTTGGAAACCCAAAATTGCACCTGCCAAAATATTAGCAAATCAGTGGAGGGTCAATAGTGACTTACAAAAAAAAACGTTCGGTGTGAAATAATGGAGGAGTTTGCATTTGAAGTGCGCCTGATTGCTTATGATTTAAAATGAAAAAATGCTATTTAAAAGGATGAAAAATATACTGTGGATAGTGTCAATCGAAAGAAATTTGAAGAAAAAGGATTTCAAGAACCCAAATCAATTGAATTTATCAAATGATAATTTGCCAGATCGACTTTAGAGAAACGTTGCTCAGACAATTAACAAATTTACGAATAACTTGAAGTTAGAAAATTTTGTGACAGAAGAAATTTCTATTAAGGTGATCGGATGTCTGTCTTAAATAAAGTTACCTGTAAAATTCCTCATTTAGTGGGTAAATGAATTCCAGGCTCGAAAGCGAAATATTTATTTTAAAGCAGATCTGAAAAGCCTATTGTCGAAAATAAATATTTTGGAAGCGGTAACGTGGGGGGATATTTACTAGACGAGTTCACAAAAAGCTCTGTTGAAAATGTGAAATACTTTCTTATCATATGCTGTAAAGATAGGCTCGGTTAAAAGACTCGTATTCAGTACTACGAACCGGATAATACTAAGTAAGATTACAAGAAAATAGAAATGGCGTTGCCAGAAAACCTTTAATAGCATGTATGTTAATGATGATAGCATCGATTGGTCTGAGAATCCAACTGAGGATTTTCTAGAAAAAACAGTGGACTTGTATGCGACGAAGAAGACTCGTCGTTTACGTAGCGATTCCATATTAACTCTGTCTTCTTTAATACCCTAACTTACTATGTAGATAAAACATCAGGGAGATACCGCCTACGAAAGTGTATAGATGATATATATAATATATAATATAATATATATATATATATTATATATATATATATATATATATATTATATAATATATAATTATATTATATAACTATTATATATATATATATATAATATATATAAATTTATTTTTACCAAAAAGAGTATCTATTTACTACTTATTTGAAAAGGTTCATATTAGCTCAATATAATATTTTAATATGGAATATTCTCTATAAATCAATGTTTTCGTCACCCTTTACTGTGATTTGTATTTATCTAAACCTTTCCCAATAAATGCTTCAGAAATGATTGTATATTTTCCAAATAAAGATTGCGTATATAGAATTCGGATATTACTTATTTTCAGTAACAGTTATCTAATAAGGACTAAGTTCTAGCTGACAAGTGACAAGAAAATCATTATCCTTTAATGATGTAAAATTCATGTTAATATTATACTTATGTGCCCCCCCCGAATCTCCTGTAAAGCCCCCCGGATAAAAATTTTGAGAGCCCTGACCAAATTCCGGAAGAGATACTTAAAAAATAGTAATAATCTACACTACTTTATAAAGCACTATAAAAAAAATGTTAATGTTTATTTATTTTTCGTTAGTAATTACTCTTCTAAGTCATTACAATTGACTGATTTCTTTTTTTTTCATTTTTTCTACTTTAATAAAACACCTTTAACACTCGTGATTCTCTGGCAGCATCTAAGGTTCAAAATTTTTTTATTTCGCCCAAGATGATTGGAGGGGGGGCATAGTTGCCCTCGCACCCCCTGCCTACCGCCCTAATGAATAATATATATATATAATATATATATATTATATATATTATATATATATATATACTACTCCATAAATATATATATAAGTATATAAAGTTATATATTATATATATATGTAATATAAAATATATATATATATATATACTACAGATATATAGATATAATATTAATATATATATAATATATATATATATATATATATATATACTATATATAATATAGATATATTATTATGTATGCTTAATACATATATTTATATAATATGTGCAAATTTGTAAAGTGAAGAGTCAGAGAAAGGTTGTGACTACGATAGTAGCAAGGTACCAACCTAAACTACGTAACCTTAACCAATACCACATAAAAACCTAAAAACCCCCCACAACAACAGCCCTAAATTAACGCAATTTTTTCATTATATATATTTCGTATAAACCAGTTTGTTTGTAATCGAGGACACATATAGGAGGTTTTATTTGGTTTTTTTACGGGTTCTTTGGGGTTATCACAGTAAATTTCAGCACTTTATCACGAAGTAACAGTTCTTCTACCAAATTTGCCACCCCAAAATATATATATGATATATAGATATATAATATAATTATATATATATATATATTATATATAATAATAATATTATTATATAATATATATATATATTATAATATGATATTAATAATTATTATATATTTATATATATATTATAATAATTATAACTTATAAATATATATATATGAATATAAAGTGATTTTTAATTTCAAAAAATAAATCTATTCCAGCAGCTTTCGCAAATATTTTTTCATCAACCTAGGAAATAAATATATGAAGAGATTTTAGAGATATTTTAGTTCTTCTCCTGTAAATCAATCCTCTCCTCCCCCCCCTTTTTCTCCCCACACCCAACTAGTTAAAAATCCCCCTTCCCCCCCACCACCCCCGTATTAAAAATAAATATTTTATCTTCCCACATCCAACACACCCCTAAGTTTCATTATAAAGAAAGAAATTGCATCATTAATAAAGAAATTGCTCATTACCAATTTTACGGAAAAAAATACGACGAGTACTATTAATTGTATTTGATACCCGAAGTTTAGATTTAGAGATTCTTTTTTTTCTTTTTTTTCTTTTTTTTATTATTATTTTTAAAAAAAATATATATATTTTTTTTCCTTTCATGGTCCAAAAATTTGATATTTATTTCTTTAATTAAATATATACTTACTTATGATCTTTTAATTGGTTGCATATACTTCGTGCTCTGTTACTAAATATATATATTATTAATCAGGTGGTGAAGACGTACCTTGACAGAGTTACAACATTGGCGTAGGCAAAGTTTATATGTATAATATAATATATATATATATATCTATAGAGTACTATACATAAATATATGAGATAGCATATTATATACTGGATATTTTAAGAAATTATTGTAGATTAAACTAAGAATATAGATATATTGATATTATAAATATACGATAGTATGAGTGAAAGATGATAGAATATAGAGGAATGAGTAGGAGAGAATAGCATAGATAATATAGGGAAGATATGGGGTATAAGATAGAGTTATATGAGATAATATAATATAATTAAGAGAGTTTAGTTGGTATATATATAGAGTAGATATATATATATATATAACGTGAAAACTCTTAAAGCTATATCATAAGGTAAAATACATATACTCACCTATAATAAGAGTAATAAATAAACATGAATTATATAATATATATATATATATATATAATATATATAGTATATATTATATATATATTAGTATAGTAATTAGAGATATGAGTAGAGAGTAGATTAACTAGAAAGAGAGTAAAATAATACTCCATAAATATGACATACTTCCATAAAATAATATTATGAGATATAATAACTATATAGGCATATAATATATATATAATATATATATCTAGATAATATATAAAAAATTTAAAGTATAAATATAATATATACTTATAATATAGATAAATAGATAGCCTCTAACATAAAGGGTATAATCAGGAAAAAATAAAAAAAATAAAAAAAAAAAAAGAAACATACTCATTTAAACATGCAATAATGCGTCAAAAAATATGAATCGTTTAGAGAAGAGTGTATTGCACTATAAGAGAAAAACGAAATTTGAATTTTCGTAAAGTCATTACTATATTATTTGAAAAAGAAAAAGATTTTTATTTTTGAAAGATTATAAATATGTAATAAAATGATCTAGTTAATATATATGGCGACATTAAGTAAGTATAGACTTGTCAAAATTAGGACAGGGGACAACTAACACCCAAATATAATGGTGGAAATACTATAATAAATAATATAAATTACGAAACAAATAAACGAATCTTTTTCAAAAAATAGTATCCTAACATGACCCTCAAACAACCTGCCTTAAAACTTAGGTAACTACAATACAACAAGAAAAACCACCAAATACAAGTATGATGCTTTACCCTCAAAACAGACACTAACTCGAGAACGCAAATACTCTCTTACAAACCCATAATTATTTTTAATATATATTAAAGACATGCTTCTGGTGATATATTTAGTAAAATATTAATTAAACACTAAGTGGGCATAAGATTCAATACTATAGATAATAAAAATTACATACATAAAAGACACATATACAACACATGAAATAACATGACTAAACCTTCCTATCTCGGATGACACAACAAAAGCAAAATATCTTCAATACTCAGAGAGTCTTGTTGGTAATTTAAGTGTAATCAGATCTGAGCTGTTAAAACATTTATTTATATGAATTATAAATTGAAATATCGTAATTGAAGTTAGACAAGAATTAATAGATAAAAAGATCACGAATCAATAGCGAGATAATCAAATCATTTCCTATGTTAGATAAAATAGAATAGATATATAGACTATAATTTAGTAGTATGATATCTCACGGATACGCATAAGTATTTAGTATATGATAAACGACGAATATAGACATAAAGACAGCACAGAAATGCAGAGTAGAGAAGTAACAGATGAATGGATGCGTTACTACTTTATATAACACCATTTACAAAAATTTCATAGTTTTACAAAAAATATCGTCTTTTAATATTACTCTCTCAAAACTCTCTAAACTTTTTATTCTCACAAAAAAGAATTTAACCCAAACAAGCAAGAAGTCTAGCTTCTCCTTCTAACAGGGAAAAGACTGTAATTTTATCTAGACTACTAAGGGGTCTCTAAGGTATTTTCTTTCTAATGGCTTAATAATCTTAAATAATCACTATCAGCACTCTCTAACAAGAGGAGAATGTGAAGATAAAAAAAAAACTTCCCTGGGATATTTTAAAATGAAGGTGATATATTGAATAAGACAATTATGTGATAATAACAATAGTGATATCGAAAAGAACATTAGTGACATATAGTACTAGAATGGAGAACCAATATAGGATCAAACACACAGGAGAGTATAACTTATTTAATGATCAAAAGTACCATATAATTCTCTAACTGCAGTATATCTTAATATATGAGGAGGGAAGAAGATTAATGGCAATCCCTTTGCAGGATATTCACAAACCGGTTGTTAACTGTATTGATTAAAAATTTAATATTAAATTGCAGCGTACTAATAGCTCGTTTACAATAAAATCGAAGAAGATTGAAATACCAAGAGTTACAGCAGACGCCGCACGCGTTCGGAAAACAAATATCCGTTATTTTCAATATCACAAATTAAACCTCCAAAAGGTAGATCTTGGATAGATTCGCTGGCACTTGCAATCCTACGAAAAGGTTCTATGTAAAGCTCGATATATAGTATATCTGAACTACAGTTATATTACTATATGTGAAAAATTTTATGATTATTTTTTCGCTCAACAGCAAGGTTATATATATGATACCCAGTATATGAACGTCATTTTTATTAGTCAAACGCCCTATGGCACTATGTATTACTATTAATTATTCATATTATTTTTTATAATTGAAATATGAAAGATTCGTATTGGCGTACCGTTAACGCTCACCGCTTATTATTGCAGCTAATACAATATTTATACTACTTTATATATATAGATAAGATTAAACAGTAAGTAGGAAAGAAAATTTCATAATATGTATCGTCAAATCAATTATGTATAGATTTATAATTGTTATTTATTAGACGAGAATATAAGAGATATGAGACGGATGTGATTTAACTAATAAGTAGTTAGATTTCTTCTAATTAATTCGATACTTTTCATAAAATCAACGCAGATTATTTCTTTTGTTTACATCGCGTTTCTAATTAGTATAATTAGAGCAACTGCATAACCAACCTAAAATGAGCTTTCTCAAGGGTTAACACCATATTAATGTGGTGCTCAAAACCAATTAAATATAACTTCACCCAACAATAAAGATATTTTAGTAATATTACCACATTTAAACAGAGAAAAGAAATAGGCTTTTATAAATGACATACTACCCTTATGATATTACGCCCCTGATATAGTATATAAGTATATATGAATTTATTATATTAAATTAACTAAGATAATAACACAATATACATTATCTGTACCTTACAAAAGTCATTAGTACAATATAAAGATATATGAAGTATAGTGAAAATATCAATAAGCTTATACTTATATTATCAATATTAATTTAATTAATTCAGAGCTATATATGATACTCTATCTTATAAATATATTATATTATAAATATATTTTCATTTTTATATAAACATAACTATATAGTACTAAAAACTGAATTAAGTATTAAAGTATAGTTTGAGCATTGCTTATAATATATATACTATATCTATATATTTTAATATACTATTTAATTAATAAACATCTATATTAATTATATATAAATATATTATATATATTAACGATATCGGATAAGCAATTTCAGCGAAGCTCTCTGAGGTTGGAATAAGAGTAAATAATATTCCCCCCATTTTAGAAATAATACGATCTCATATATAGTTAAAAAGTAGCAAACCTGAAGAAGTTTGATTAAATTGTATTTTAAATGAGAATAACACATAGAGAGCTATACTACGATTTTTATTATTTTCCATCTAAAATCTATATATAATTAAAGTAAATTATTATAACTATAGAAGTATATGTACTATATAGATTAGTATTCAAGTTTTGTCATAAATATTTAAGTTTTCACAAGGGCAATTCTTTACATATATGATTATATTAATATAGATATTAAACCATAAATGTGAGTGTAAGTTAATGGAAACATTATTATAAACAATTTACCTATAATATATGAGTTGTTAAATATTAAAATCATAGTTATAAACTATATAATTAGTATTTATTAATAATAATAATATATATCATTACTAATATTATATTGATAATACATATCGGAGACAGACACTTTTCCCTATCATATGTACAACATTTAGTAGCTACATTGTAGCTCTCTTCAATCATTATACTCCTCACTCATCACTCGATTCTACTCTCATCAATGTATAAGATAATTACACTCCTAATCACCTATTCATCATTTTACCCCATATGCACACTAGCATACATAGATTTCATGTTAAAACATTTTTACTATAATTTCGTTTTATGTGATTCGCATTAAAATTCTCATAATCTCTTTCGTTTAGACATAGCTAAATAGTTTTAAAAATTCCCACCCTTTACATTGAAAGAATTTAATGAAATGACTTCATTATTAATTATTATATTTATTTTTTTACCGATTTCGTGCTACTTTATTTATTTATCTGTCAAGAGCACAAAGTTTTTGCCATTTAAATCTCATGAGAAATAGTTGAATCTCTTGCTTTTACAACTAATTAACTGTATGAGACTCACCAGTTAATGCATTTAACTGCATGAGACTCAACAGTTAATACAGTTAAATATATGATTTCAACTTTTAAAACAGTTAGCTATATGTTACTTAACAGTTAGCTATATGTTACTTAACAGTTAATACAGCTAAATGTATATGACTCAACAGTTAATACAAGTAATTGAATGAGACTCAACAGTTAATTATTTTTTAAATGTAAGAGACTCAGCAGTTCATTTACAGTTAACTGTATGAGATTCAACAGTTAATACAGTTAACTGTATGAAACTTAACAGTTAATAAAGTTAACTATAAGAAACTCACCAGTTAATCCTTTCTTTTTAAATTTAAGAGGCTCTACTATGATACAATAGTTAAATATGAATAGTTGAGTTTAATTCCTTTAAAAAAGATTTAACTCTCTTAATTAACCTATATATCCATTTCTATAATATTCTTCTAAGAATTTTAATATCATTTATTCACTCTAAAAAGTCTCATGCATTTTAACACTTTCACTTTGTCCATCATCATGAGATCTAGTAAAGATGTGGGTGACATTAAACGGAACATAAAAATAAAACACACTATTTAAGCGGTGTACGCACTACGGCGTCATTATAAGGTGAAGATACGACGTTTTATACTGAGCATTTATGTTCAATTTTCACCTGTATACATCAGTGGTAGAGTTCGTTGTGTGTGGCTGGCAGTATGATGGTGTTGTCGGTATTATCACGTAGAAGATACCTGATAATATAAACGGCTTAAATGTTATGTCTTGTTACAGTTGCGTTAGCATAACATAATTTGTAGATGAACTGCGACCAAAAATGAAGCGCTTTAAAACGTTGTAGCATACCAAACATAAAAACTGTTACAACGTCAGCATGGTTTGTAGTTCCGATTTAGGAACGTCTGACAAATCATACGTGAATATAATTTTAATTGTTTTCGACGTTCGTTCTTTTAGAAAACATAAATCATTTGAAAAATAAAAAAAAAGATATGTGTACGGGAGATTACTAGAGGTGTTGAAGGAATCAACAGCAAGTTTTGTATGATTTATGAACAATCATGGTATTTTTATCACTCAGAATTTATCAATAATAGAAATAAATAGAAAAATAGTTATTTATAATGCTGCCTAGAAACGAATTATTTCTCACTTTAATGATTCTTCATGATGCTTTAGTAATTTCATTGATCAAATAGCCAAATTAAGTATTATAGAATATTTTAGTAATTCTAGTTTTTAAGAGCTAGACCACCTAGAAAAACGAAAACAAAGTATTCGACTGTTGAAAGGTGGGAAATAATAAGCAAGGTAGCGCGAATAGGCTCGAAGAGGTACACGGACGAGCGTGACGTTGGCACGTGTAAGGTAAGCATTAGGGTTTGGGTTCGATTCACAGTCAGGTCCGGGAATCATCTAGGATAGCAGTCTACCCTATGAGCATGAATTGCCCGATGATGGTGAGAAGCTTTTAAACGATAAAATAAAGCGAAACATGATAAATAATGAAATAAACAATAATAATATAAGGAACGTGATACAACAGTTCGATATCTAATCTGAAAGTAGTTGAATAGTGAAATAGGCTTGATTGAAAGAATGAAGATAATAATGTAATTGATAGTGAAGGAAACTGTTCTGCA
Organism: Trachelipus rathkii; assembly: GCA_015478945.1. Lineage (NCBI taxonomy): Eukaryota > Metazoa > Arthropoda > Malacostraca > Isopoda > Trachelipodidae > Trachelipus > Trachelipus rathkii. The sequence goes on along the minus strand of JABUQX010117256.1, from coordinate 442 downwards.
AACCAGAGTTACCCAGGTCTCTCGGCACGTGGAGGCAGTTGGTTGGTTGTTGTTGTTGTTGTTAGTTGTTTGTTGTTTGTGTTGCGTTGTATGTTGTTGATTGTTTGTTGTCTTGTGTGTTGATTATTGGGGGTCTGTTGTTTGTTGGTTGTTGTGTCCTTTGTTGTGATGGTTGTTGTCTGCTAATTAGGGAGGTTGTTGATTAGCGTTGTGTTAGTTGTGTAGTTGTTGTTGTTGTGTTGTTGGTTAGTTGTGCGTGTGAGTTGGTTGGTTGTTGTTGATTTAGTTGATTGTTGCCTGTCTTGTAGGCTTTATAAAACTTTTGCAGCAATATTCAATCTCTTCTAGCACGATATTAAATAATTTAGAGCGGACCGTGCAATAAAAATTTCAATATCAGGGTCCTCACACGTACTCGATCACTTAGTGGACTCTTTGACTA
>JABUQX010117255.1:12500-30640 GCA_015478945.1 Trachelipus rathkii | reverse complement strand
ATTTAAAAATTAAATATAATTTCTTAATTATATTAGTTAAATACAGTATTTACATTTTATTTATATCTATTGTGGATTTGATTGTTTAATTTGAATATTATTTGTATGGGATTTATGTGGGATTTGTGTGGGATTAGTGTGGGATATGAGTGGTATTTACGTGGAATTTGTGTGGTATTTGTGTGGGATATGTGTGGGTTTGTGTGGTGTTTGTGTAGGATGTGTGTGGGATTTGTGTGGTATTTGTGTGGTAATTGTATGGGATTTGTGTGGGATTTGTGTGGGATTTAATGAGTGGTGTTTGTGTGAGATTAGTGTGGAATTTGTGTGGGATTTGTGTGGGATTTGAGTGGTATTTGTGTGGGATTTGTGTGGTATTTGTGTGGGATTAGTGTGGGATTTGTGTGGGTTTTGTGTAGGATTTGAGTGGTATTTGTATGGGATTTGTGTGTCATTTGTTTAGGATTTGTGTGGGATTTGAGTGGTATTTACGTGGGATTTGTGTGGTATTTGTGTGGGATTTGTGTGGTATTTGTGTGGGATTAGTGTGGGATTTGTGTGAGATTTGTGTGGGATTTGAGTGGTATTTGTGTGGGATTTGTGTGGGATTTGTGCGGGATTTTTGTGGGATTTGAGTGGTATTTACGTGGGATTTGTGTGGTATTTGTGTGGGATATGTGTTGGTTTTATGTGGGATTTGTGTGGGATTTGTGTGAGATTTGTGTGGTATTTGTGTGGTAATTGTATGGGATTATTCTGGGATTTGTGTGGGATTTGTGTGGGATTTGTGTGGGATTTGAGTGGTATTTGTGTGGGATTTGTGTGGTATTTGTGTGGGATTAGTGTGAGATTTGTGTGGGATTTGTGAGGGATTTGAGTGTTATTTGTGTGGGATTTTTGTGGTATTTGTGTGGGATTAGTGTGGAATTTGTGTGGGATTTGTGTGGGACTTAAGTGGTATTTGTGTGGGATTTGTGTGGGATTTTTGTGGGATTTGTGTGGGATTTGTGTGGTATTAGTGTGGGATTTGTGTGGTAATTGTATGGGATTATTGTGGTATTTGTGTGGGATTTGAGTGATGTTTTTGTGAGATTAGTGTGGGGTTTGTGCGGGATTTGTGTGGCATTTGAGTGGTATTTGTGTGGGATTAGTTTGGAATTTGTGTGGGATTTGTGTGGGGTTTGAGGTGTATTTACGTGGGATTTATGTGGTATTTATGTGGGATTTGTGTGGGATTTGTGTGGGATTTAAGTGGTATTTGTGTGGGATTAGTGTGGGATTTGTGTGGGATTTGAGTGGTGTGGGATTTGTGTGGGATTTGTGTGGGATTTGTGTGGGATTTGTGTGGGATTTGTGTGGGATTTGAGTGGGATTTACATTGGATTTGTGTGGTATTTGTGTGGGATTTGTGTGGGATTTGTGTGGGATTTACGTGGTATTTGTGTGGTAATTGTATGGGATTATTGTGGGTTTTGTGTGGGATTTGAGTGGTGTTTGTGGGAGATTAGTGCGGGATTTGTGTTGGATTTGTGTGGGATTAGTGTGAGATTTGTGTGGGATTTGAGTGGTATTTGTTTGGTATTTGTGTGGTATTAGTGTGGGATTAGTGTGTGATTTGTGTGGGATTTGTGTGGGATTTGTGTGGGATTTGTGTGGTGTTTGTGTGGGATTAGTGTGAGATTTGTGTGGGTTCTGTGTGGGATTTGAGTGGGATTTACGTGGGATTTGTGTGGTATTTTTGTGGGATTAGTGTGGGATTTGTGTGGGATTTGAGTGGTATTTGTGTGGGATTTGTGTGGGATTTGTATGTGATTTGTGTGGGATTTGTGTGGGATTTGTGTGGTATTTGTGTGGAATTAGTGTGGGATTTGTGTGGTAATTGTATGGGATTATTATAGAATTTATGTGGGATTTGAGTGGTGTTTGTGTGAGATTAGTTTGGGATTTGTGCGGGATTTGTGAGGGATTTGAGTGGTATTTGTGTGGGATTTGTGTGGTATTTTTGTGGGATTAGTGTGGGATTTGTTTGGGATTTGTGTGGGATTTGAGTGGCATTTGTGTGGGATTAGTTTAAAATTTGTGTGGGACTAGTGTGGGATTTGTGTGGGATTTAAGTGGTATTTGTGTGGGATTAGTGTGGGATTTGTGTGGGATTTGTGTGGGATTTGTGTGGTATTTGTGTGGGATTTGTGTGGGATTTGAGTGGTATTTACGTGGGATTTGTGTGGTATTTGTGTGGGATTTGTGTGATATTTTTGTGTGTGATTTGTGTGGTATTTGTGTGATATTTGTGTGATATTTGTGTGGTTATTGTATGGGATTATTGTGGGATTTGTGTGGGATTTGTGTGGGATTTGTGTGGGATTTGTGTGGGATTTGAGTGGGTGTTTCTGAGATTAGTGTGGGTTTTGTGTTGGATTTGTGTTGGATTTGAGTGGGATTTACGTAGGATTTGTGTGGTATTTGTGTGGGATTAGTGTGGTATTTGTGTGGGATTTGTGTGGGATTTGTGTGGTATTTGTGTGGGATTTGTGTGGGTATTTGTGTGGGATGTAGGTGTGGGATTAGTGTGGGATTTGTGTGGGATTGTGTATGGTATTTGAAGTGGTAATTTATGTGTGGGATTTTGTGTGGGATTTGTGTGGGATTTGTGTGGGATTTGTGTGGGATTTGAGTGGTATTTACGTGAGATTTATGTGTTATTTCTGTGGGATTTTTGTGGGATTGGTGTGGTATTTGTGTTGTATTTGTGTGGGATTTGTGTGGAATTTGAGTGGTAATTATATGGCATTATTGTGGGATTTGTGTGGGATTTGAGTCTTGTTTGTGTGAGATTAGTGTGGGCTTTGTGTTGGATTTGTGAGGGATTTGAGTGGAATTTACATGGCATTTGTGTGGTATTTGTGTGGGATTTGTGTGGGATTTGTGTGGGATTTGTTGTGGATTTGTGTGAGAATTGAGTGGTATTTACGTGGAATTTGTGTGGAATTTGTGTGGTATTTGTGTGGTATTTGTGTGGGATTTGAGTGGTATTGTGTGGGATTAGTGTGGGATTTGAGTGGGATTTGTTTGGGATTTGTGTGAGATTTGAGTGGTATTTACGTGGGATTTGTGTGGAATTTGTGTGGTATTTGTGTGGTATTTAAGTGGGATTTGAGTGGTATTGTGTGGGATTAGTATGGGATTTGAGTTGGATTTTTGTGGGATTTGAGTGGTATTTGTGTTGTATTAGTGCTGGATTTATGTGGGATTTGAGTGGTATTTGTGTGGGATTTGTGTGGGATTTGTGTGGGATTTGTGTAGGATTTGTGTGTGATTTGAGTGGGATTTCATGGGATTTGTGTTGTATTTGTGTGGTATTTGTGTGGTATTTGTGTTGGATTTGTGTGGGATTTGTGTGGTATTTGTGTGGTAATTGTATGGGATTATTGTGGGATTTGTGTGGGATTTGTGTGGGATTTGAGTGGTGTTTGTGTGAGATTAGTGTGGGATTTGTGTGGGATTTGTGTGGGATTTGAGTGGGATTTGTGTTAGATTTGTGTGGGATTTGAGTGGTATTTGTGTTTGATTTGTGTGGTATTTGTGTGGGATTAGTGTGGGATTTGTGTGAGATTTGTTTGGGATTTGAGTGGTATTTGTGTAAGATTTATGTGGGATTTGTGTGGGATTTGTGTAGGATTTGTGTGGGATTTGAATGGTACTTACGTGGGATTTGTGTGGTATTTGTGTTGTATTTGTGTTGGATTTGTGTGGTATTTGTGTGGGATTTGTGTGGGATTTGTGTGGGATTTGTGTGGTATTTGTGTGGTAATTGTATGGGATTATTGTGGGATTTGTGTTGGATTTGTTTGGGATTTGAGTGGTATTTACGTGGATTTGGTGTGGGTATTTGTTAATATGTGACTTAGTTTTGGATCTCCTGTAACTTGCTGAGATGAAGTACCGAGGAAGTGGTGTGTGGTATTTGTGTGGGATTAGTGTGGGATTTGTGTGGGATTTTGTGTGAATTTGTGTGGGATTTGATTGGTATTTGTGTGGGATTGTGTGGGATTTGTGTGCGAATGTGTGTGGGGGATTTGATGTTGGTTAAGCGGAGGTAAAGCGGTAATTATTATGGGAATCTATTGGTGGGATTTGGTATGGGATGTTTGTGGGATTTGTGTTTTGTGATTTGAGTGGTGGATCGGTATGGGTGTAGAGGATTTACGTGTTGTTGGGATTGCTGTGTTTAATTGTGTATGTGATTTGAACTGGTGAATTTTACGCATTAGGGATGTTTTGTGTGGTATGTTGTGTGGGAATTTTTGTGCAGTAATGTTTGTGGATAATTGGGTATGGGATTATTGTGGGATTTGTGTGGGATTTGATGGTGTGGTAGGTGTTATAAGTGTGCAGCTTCGAGTCGTTTGGAATTTGATGCGGGGTTTTTCGTGTGAGCGTATTTGAGTGGTATTTGGTTGTGGGATTTGTGTGGTATTTTTGTGGGATTACGTCGTGGGATTTTGGGTTTTCGGGGAATTTCGTAGGATCTTGTGTGTGAAAACAAAACAACTTGTGTGTGGGATTTGTTGTGGCGATTGTGATGTGGGTATTTACGTGATGAGGGGTTTAATGGTCGTATTTGTGTTTGATTTGTGTGCGATTTGTGTACATTTTGAGAGGTATTTGTGTGGGATTTGTGTCTTATTTGTGTGGGAATAGTGTGGGATTTGTGTGGGATTTGTGTGGGATTAATTGTTCATTTGTGTGGATTTGTGGGATTTGTGCGGGATTTGTGTGGGATTAGTGGTTTTGTGTTGAGATTAGTGTGGCGGATTTGTGTGGCGATTGAGTGGGTAATTTGTGTGGGTTGTGTGGGGATTTGTGTGGGAGTTTGTGTGGGATTCTAGGGTGGTATTAACGTGGTATTTATGTAGTATTTGTGTGGGATTTTGGTGGTGGTATTGTGTGTTGGATTTGCTGTGGGATTTGTGTGGTATTTGTGTGTTGTAATTGGTAACTGGGAATTATTGGTGGGATTTGTGTGCGGAATTCTAAAGGTGGTGTTTTTTGTGAGATTAGTGTGTGGGAATTTGGTGTTACGATTGTGGTGAGATTTGGAGTTGGATTACGTGGTATTTGTGTGGTATTTGTGTGGGATTAAAGTGGGATTTTTGTGGGATTTGAGTGGTATTTGTGTGGGATTTTTGTGGTTTGTTGGGATTTAGTGGGGTTTGTGTGGAGATTTGTGTGGGATTTGGAGTGGTATTTGTGTGGGATTTGTGTGCGGGATTTGTGCGGGATTTGTGTGGGATTGAGTGGTATTTATTTACTAGTGTGGATTTGTGTGGATTTTGTGTGGGATTTTGGTGGTGGTATTGTGTGTGGGATTTGTTGTGGTGATTTGTGTGGTAATTTTGCGTGGGTGTCAATTGTATGGGAATTAGATGTGGACATTTGGTGTGGGATTTTGGCTAGTTGGGACGTTTGAGTGGAGTGTTTTGATGTGAGATCTATTGGGTGGGTTTGTGTTGTGATTTGTGTGGGATTTGAGTGGGATTTACGTACGATTTTTGTGTGGTAGTTTTTTGTGGATTAGTGTGGTATTGTGTGGATTGTTGGTTGGATTTGAGTAGTCATGTTGTGTGTGTGGATTAGTGAGTGTGAATTTCTATGTGTCGAGGGTTTGTGTGTGAGGAATTACCTGATGTGGTATTTGGCTGTGGGATTTGTGTGGGTATTTGGGGTATGTGTGGGATTTGTGTGGGATTTTGGCGGGATTGAGTGGTTGTTTTTGTCGAGATTGCAGTGTGGGGAGTTTGGTGTCTTCTTGGGATTCGTGCTGGGCTTATGATCTCTTTTGAGTTTCGGTGTGATTATTAACCGGTAGGATTGTGTATTGTGTGATAGGATTAAGTGTGGTATTGTGTGGGATTTGTGTTGGATTTAGAGTAGTAAATTGTTGAGTAGGGATTTATGGGTGTGGTATTTGTAGTAGGGATTGTGTATTGGGATTTGGGTGTTGGGAGTTAGAGTGTCGGTGGGGCTTTGTGTGGGATTTGTGTGGGATTTGAAGTGGTATTGTTGGTGGTGGGATTGTGTGGGAATTTTGGTGGGATTATTGTGTGGGAGAAGTATTGAGGTGGCATATTTGTTGCTGGGATTTGCTGTGGGAATCAGTGTGGGGATTGCCTGCGGAGTGCGTATTTTTGGATGGAAATTGTTATGTGTGGGAGTTTGTGTGGTATTTTGTTTTGATTTTGTTTGGGATACGGGTGGTATTTCTTTCCGTGAGCATTAATGTGTTATTTCTGGTGGGATTGTGTGGTGGTTATAGTATGTTGGGATTTGTGTGGGATAGTACTGTGTGGTAATTCTGTCTGTGGTAATTGTATGGCATTGAATCTTGGTGTATTTGTGTGGTTAGGGATGCTGGGATTCCTCATAGTCGTTTGGTTATGATGTGAGATTAGTGTGGGATTTTGTGTTGGATTCGTGGGGAATTATGAGCAGCTTGAGGGATGTTATCCACTCGTGGGAGTTGTGTGTAGGTATTTGTGTGGTATTTGTGTGTTTTGGGGATTGTTGTGGATAATGTTGTGTTGCGATTTGGTGTGGGATTTGGTGTGGGATTTTGAAGTGGTATTGTAACCGTGGGGTTTATTCGTATTTGTGTTTGATTTGTGTGGGATTTGTGTACATTTTGAGTGGTATTTGTGTTGGATTTGTGTCTTATTTGTGTGGGAATAGTGTGGGATTTGTGTGGGATTGTGTGGGATTTTTTAATGGTATTTGTGTGAGATTAGTGTGGGGTTTGTGCGGGTATTTGTGTGGATTTTGAGTGGTATTTGTGTTGGCAACTTAGTGGTGGGATTTGATCGTGGCGTATTTTGTAGTGGTAATTTGTGTGTGCGGATTGATGTGATGTGGGAACTCTGGTTGTGGGACTTTTAGTGAATGGGAGTTAAGTGGTATTTGTTGTGTATTTGTCGCTGGGTATTTGTACGGGATTTGTTGGTGGTATTTGTGTTGATTTCCGTGGGATTTGTGTGGTATTTGTGCGGTAATTGAATGGGATTATTGTGGGATTTGTGTGGGATTTGAGTGGTGTTTTTGTGAGATTAGTGTGCGATTTGTGTTTTATATGTGTGGGATTTGAGTGGGATGTGTACGTAGGATTTGTTGTGGTATTTGTGTGGGATTAGTGAGGGAAATTTGTGTGGGATTTGTGTGGGATTTGAGTGGTGTTTGTGTGGGATTAGTGTGGGATTTGTTAGGTAGATTAGTGTGGATTTGAGTGGGATTTACGTGGAATTTGTGTGGGGATTTGTGTGTGATTATTGTGGGATTTGTATGAGTGAGTTGTAGGAGTTTGGTAGTGGTAGGAGTTGTGTGTGGGATTTGTGTGGGATTGTTATGGGATTTGCGTGAGATTTGAGTGGTATTTACTTGGGATTTGTGTGGTATGTGTGGTATTTGTGTGGTATTTTTGTGGTAATAGTGGTGGGATTGAGTGGTATTGTGTAGGCAATTCAGGTGTGGGATTTGAGTGGGATTTGTGTGGGATTTGAGTGGTATTTGTTGGATTAGTGTGGGATTGTGTGGGATTTGAGTGGTATTTGTGTGGGATTTGTATGGTATTTGTGTGTGAGAATATTTCCTCTTTGGTCTCACTTTGATTTGTTGAGTGGTATTTGTGGTGGGTATTTGTGTTGGATTTGTGTGGGATTTGTGTGGTATTTGTGTGGTAATTGTATAGGATTATTGTGGGATTTGTGTGGGATTTGTGTTGGGATGATTGAGTGTGTTTACTGTGAATTAGTGTGGAGAAGTTTGTAGTTGGGATTTGTGTTGGTATTTTGTTGGGATTAGTGTGGGATTATGTGTGGGGTTTTAATGGTATTTGTGTTTAATTTGTGTGGTATTTGTGTGGGATTAGTGTGGGATTTGTGTGCGATTTGTTTGTGATTTGTGTGCGATTTTAGTGGTATTTGTGTGGGATTTGTGTGGGATTGGTGTCAGATTTGAGTGGTACTTACGTGGGATTTGTGTGGTATTTGTGTTGGATTTGTTTTGGATTTGTGTGGTATTTGTGTGGGATTTGTGTGGTATTTGTGTAGTAATTGTATGGGATTATTGTTGAATTTGTGTGGGACTTGTTTGGGATTTGTGTGGGATTTGTGTGGGATTTGAGTGGGATTTGTGTGGGATTTGTGGTATTGGTTTGTGGGTTTGCAGGTTTGTGGATTTGTGTGGGTTTTGTGTAGGATTTGAGTGGTATTTGTGTGGGATTTGTTTGGGATTTGTGTGAGATTTGAGTAGTATTTACGTGGGATTTGGGTGTGGAACTTTGTGTACGTTATTTGTTTGTTGGTTAATTCTGTGTGGGATTAGTTGGGATTAGTGTGGGATTTGTGTGGGATTTGAGTGGTATTTGAGTGGTATTTTTGTGGGATTTGTGTGGGATTAGTGTGGGATTTGTGTTGGATTTGTGTGGGATTTGAGTGGTATTTACGTAGGATTTGTGTAGTATTTTTGTGGGATAAGTGTGGTATTTGTGTGGGATTTGTGTGGGATTTGATTGGTATTTGTGTGGGATTTGTGTTTTATTTGTGTGGGATTAGTGTGAGATTTGTGTGGGATTTGTGTGGGATTTTAATGGTATTTGTGTGGGATTTGTGTGGGATTTGTGTGGGAATTGAAGGTAATTTGTGTTGGTATTTGTGTGGATGTAGTGTGGGATTTTCGTGGTGGGATTAAGTGGTAATTTACGTGGGATGTTTTGAGTGGTATTTTGAGTGTAAGTTTGTTTGGGATTTGTGGTGAGATTTTTGTGGGATTTGTGTGGAATTTGAGTGGTATTTTCGTGAGATTTGTGTGTTATTTCTGTGGGATTTGTGTGTAATAATTTGTGTTTTATTTAATGTTGGGAGTTGTGTGTGCGATTATGAAGTGTGGTTAGTTTGTGTGGTAATTGTTATGGCATTATTGTGGGATTGATGTTTGTGGGATTTTGTGTTGGATGTTGTGTGGGATTTGTGGGATTCTACGTGGGATTGTGTGTGGGATGTTTGTGTGTAATGGTTGTGAGGGATTTGTGTGGCGATCATTCGGTCGGTTGGTATTGTTGTGGTGGTAAGTTGTAGTTGGGATTATGTGTGGAGATTTTGTGTGGGATTTTGTGTGGGGACTTTGTGGTGGTTATTTGTGTGTGAGATTGAGTGTGGGATTTTAGTGTTGGTTTTTTGTATGATGGAAATTTTGAGTGGGTATCTGTGTGGGGATTTGGTGTGGGATTTGTTTGGGCATTTGGTTTGAGAATTTGGAGTGGTATGTGATAACGTGGCGGAGTTTGTAGTGGAATTTGGTTGTGGTAGATGTTTTGTGTGGGTATTGTTTTGTGGTATATTGGTGTGGCGAATGTTGAGTGGTAATTGTGTGGGATTAGTGTGGGATTTGATGTGGGATTTTGTGTGGGATTTTGTGTGGGATTTGTGTGGAATTAGTGTGGGATTTGTGTGGGATTTGAGTGGGTTTTTTGGGTGGGATTTGTGTGGGATTTGTGTGGGATTTGAGTGGTATTTTTTTGGGATTATTGTGGTATTTGTGTGGTATTTGTGTGGTGTGAAATTTGTGTGGGATTTGTGTGGTATTTGTGTAGGTGTTGTTGTGTTGGATTATTGTGGGATTTGTGTTGGGATGTGATCAAGTGGTGTTTTGGTGTGAGAATTAGGTGTGGGATTTGTGTTGGATTTGTGTGGGTATTCTGTGTGGGTTAGTGTGGGATTATATTGTGTGGGGATTTGTGAGTGGTGTTGTGTGTTTATTTGTGTGGTAAATTTGTGTGGGATTGAGTGTGGGATTTGTGTGCCGATTGTTGCGATTTAGGTGCGATTTTAGTGGTATTTGTGTGGGATTTGTGTGGGATTTGTGTCAGATTTGAGTGGTACTTTCGTGGGATTTGTGTGGTATTTGTGTGGGATTTGTTTTGGATTTGTGTGGGAATTTGTGTGTAGATTTGTGTGGTATTTGTGTAGTAATTGTATGGGATTATTGTTGAATTTGTGTGGGATTTGTTTGGGATTTGTGTGGGATTTGTGTGGGATTTGAGTGGGATTTGTGTGGGATTTGTGTGGTATTTGTGTGGGATTAGTGTGGGATTTGTGTGGGTTTTGTGTAGGATTTGAGTGGTATTTGTGTGGGATTTGTTTGGGATTTGTTTGAGATTTGAGTGGTATTTACGTGGGATTTGTGTGGAATTTGTGTGGGATTTGTGTGGTATTTGTGTGGGATTAGTGTGGGAATTGTGTGGGATTTGTGTGGGATTTGAGTGGTATTTGTGTGGGATTTGTGTGGGATTTGTGTGGGATTTGTGTGGGATTTGTGTGGGATTTGAGTGGTGTTTTTGTGAGATTAGTGTGGAATTTGTGTTGGATTTGTGTGGGATTTGAGTGGGATTTACGTAGGATTTGTGTGGTAATTTTGTGGGATTAGTGTGGTATTTGTGTGGGATTTGTGTGGGATTTGATTGGTATTTGTGTGGGATTTGTGTGGTATTTGTGTGGGATTAGTGTGGGATTTGTGTGGGATTTGTTTGGGATTTGAGTGGTATTTGTGTGGGATTTGTGTGGGATTTGTGTGGGATTTGTTGGATTTGTGTGGGATTTGTGTGGTATTTGTGTGGTTTTCGTGTCGTTATTTTATGGGATTATTGTGGGATTTGTGTGGGATTTGTGTGGGATTTGTGTAGGATTTCAATTGTGTTTTAATGAGATTTGTGTGGGATTTGTGTTGGATTTGTGTGGGATTTGAGTGGGATTTACGTAGGATTTGTGTGGTATTTGTATGGGATTAGTGTGGTATTTGTGTGGGATTTGTGTGGGATTTGTTTGGGATTTGAGTGGTATTTACGTGAAATTTGTGTGTTATTTCTGTGGGATTTTTGTGGGATTTGTGTTTTATTTGTGTGGGATTTGTGTGGGATTTGTGTGGTATTTGTGTGGTAATTGTATGGCATTATTGTGGGATTTGTGTAGGATTTCTGTGGGATTTGTGTGGGATTTTAGTGGTTTTTACTTGGGATTTGTGTGGTATTTGTATGGGATTAGTGTGGGATTTGTGTGGGATTTGTGTGGGATTTGAGTGGTATTTGTGAGGGATTTGTGTTGTATTTGTGGGGGATTAGTGTGGGATTTGTGTGGGAGTTTGTGTGGGAGTGTGGAGTAGGTATTTGTGTGAGATTGTGTGGGATTTGTGTGGGCTTGTGGAGTGGTTATTTACGTGGGATTTGGTTTGGGGATTAGTGTGGGTTTGTGTGGTATTTGTTGTATGGCGATTTGTGATGGGATTTGAGTGGTATATGTGAGGGATTTGTGTGTGATTTGTGTGTGATTTGTGTGTGATTTGTGTGGGATTTTAGTGGTATTTACGTGGGATTTGTGTGGTATTTTTGTGGTATTTGTGTGGGATTTGTGTGGTATTTGTTTGGGATTTTCGGTGTGGTTATTTGTGTGGTTTTCCCGGTATCCAGTTCTTTTCACTGGGATATTGGTGGGGAAGTTTTGTGATAGAGATCTTGTTGTTAGGATTTTGAATGGTGTTTTTATGAGAATTAGTGTGGGATCTTTGTGTTGGAGTTCGTTGGGAATTTGAGTGGATTAGGTAGGATTTGTTGTGGTAGATTTGTATGGGATTAAGGTGGTGAGGTCGTTTTGCTGGGTGATTGTTGTGTGGGATTTGTGTGGGGATTTGTGTGGGATTATGGTGTGGGTTTGAGTTGGTAATTACGTGAAATTTGTGTTAAACTTTCTGTGGGATTTTTGTGGGATTTGTGTGACATTTGTGTGGGATTTGTGTGGGATTTGTGTGGTATTTGTGTTGTAATTGTATGGCATTATTGTTTGATTTGTGTGGGATTTTTGTGGGATTGGTTTGGTATTTTGTGCAAATTGTATGGGATTATTGTGGGATTTGTGTGGTATTTGAGTGGTGTTTGGTGTGATGATTAAGTGTGGTGGATTTGGGTGTCGTGGAATTTGTTGTGTGCGATTTCGAGTGGGGGATTTAGCTGCCCGGGATTTGTCGTGGGATACTACACAACATCAGCACATCAAATATCACACTATCTAACCAATACCACACAAACTTCCACAGACAACTTCCCACGTAAGTATACCACTTAAATCCCACACAAATCGCAAACAAATCCCACTCAAATCCTACACAAATACCACTCAAATCCCACACAAATTGCACACAAATCACACACAAATTTTACACAAATACCACACAAATACCACTTAAATCCCACACAAATCCCACACAAATCCTACACTAATTTCACATATAACTACCGAGTTGTGTGGAGTATATGCGGGTTCCGAACACAAGATACTACACAAACCCACACAAAATACCACTCAAAATCCCACACACAATACTACAACAAATACCACACGAAAATTCCACAGCAAATCCACACTTAAAACCAACAAATCCCACACAAATCACCAAAATACACACACCACCTCCACACCAATCCCACACAAAATCCCACACAAAATCCCACACAAATCCCACACAAATCCCACACAATCCCACACAAATACCACTCAAATCCCACACAAATCCCACACAAATCCCACACTAATCCTACAATTTAAGTGGTATTTGTGTGGTATTTGTGTGGGATTTGTGTGGGATTTGTGTGGGATGTTGTGTGGGATTGAAGTGGTATTTACGTGGGATTTTGTGTGGGGATTTGTGTGGGATTTGTTGTGGATTATGTGGTAATTTGTGTGGGATTTGTGTAAGATTTGTGTGGGATTTTGTGCAAATTGTATGGGATTATTGTGGGATTTGTTGTGTAATTTTGATGTGGGATTTGAGTGGTATTTACGTGGGATTTGTTTGGTATTTGAGTGGTATTTGAGTTGTATTTACGTGGGATTTGTGTAGTATTTGTGTGGGATTTGAGTGGGACTTGAGTGGTATTTACGTGGGATTTGTGTGCTATTTGTGTGGATTTGGTGTGGGATTTTGAGTGGGTTTTACCGTGGGATTTGTAGGTGGTACATTGTGTTTTATTAGTGGTGGAATTTGTTTGGATTTATGTGGTGTTTGTGGTAGGCTTGTGAATGGAATATGTATGGAGGATTCAGTTGTGGGATTTGTGTGCGATTTGTGTGTGTGGGATTTGAGTATTATTTGTGTGGGATTAATGTGGGATTATTGAGTGGGTAATTTTACGTGGGTTTTGTGTGGAATCGTGTGATATTGTTTTTAAGTTTTGTATACATTATATTGTGCTAACTCTTTTTTTTGTGACATTATTGTCAATGCTCTATGCATCGTTATTTGATTTATATTTTTCACATTAATAATAATAATAATAATAATCTCAAATTTTGTGTGGAAATGTTGGTGTGCTCCATGTATTGCTGCTCTCTTTCCAGGAACATCTGTTCTGTGGGATTTTTGTCTCGTTCTCTTTTTCCTTCTGAATTTAATCTTTCTCACTTTGAAGCTTCTTTCCGTTCTTCTTAAGTTAAATTTGGGCAGATTCTTTTCTGTTTTATTCTCTTTCTGAATGGTCTGTTGGAATTGGGCTATTCTCTGGGATTTGGTGTGGGATTTGTGTGGGATTTGTGTGGGATTTGTGTGGGATTTGTGTGGGATTTGTGTGGTATTTGTGTGGTAATTGTAATTTATGTGGTAATTTGTGTGGGATTAGTTTGGGATTTGTGTGAGATTTGTGTGGGATTTGAGTGGTATTTGTGTGGGATTTGTGCGGTATTTGTAGGGGATTAGTGTGGGATTTTTGTGGAATTTGTGTGGGATTTGAGTAGTATTTTTGTGGGATTTGTGTGGAATTTGTGTGGTATTTGCGTGGAATTTGTGGGATTTGAGTGATATTTGTGTGGGATTTGTGTGGGATTTTTGTGGGATTTTTGTGGGATTTGAGTGGTATTTACGTGGGTTTTGTGTGGTATTTTTTTGGGATTTGTGTGGGATTTGTGTGGTATTTGTGTGGGAATTGTGTGGTATTTGTGTAGGATTTGTGTGGGACTTGTGTGAAATTTTTGTGGTATTTAAGTGGTATTTGTGTGACATTTAAGCGGTATTTGAGTGGGATTAGTGTGGGATATGTGTTGGATTTTTGTGGGATTTGAGTGGTATTAGTGTGGGATTTGAGTGGTACTTACATGGGATTAGTGTGGGATTTGTGTAGGACTTGTGTGGGATTTGTGTTGGATTTGAGTGGTATTTGTGTGGGATTTTTGTGGGATTTGCGTGGTATTAGAGTGGCATTTGTTTGGGATTTGAGATGTATTTGAGTTGGATTAGTGTGGGATTTGAATTGGACTTGTGTGTGACTTGTGTGGGATTTGTGTGGGATTGGAGTGGTATTTCTGTGGGATTAGTGTGGGATTGTGTGGGATTTGTGTGTGATTAGTGTGGGATTTGTGTGGAACTTGTTTGGGATTTGTGTGGGATTTGAGAGGTATTTGTGTGGGATTTGAGTGGTATTTTTGTGGGATTAGTGTGGGACTTGTGTGGGATTGGTGTGGGATTTGAGTGGTATTTGTGTGAGAATTGAGTATTATTTTTGTGGGATTGGTGTGGGATTTGTGTGGGACTTGTGTGGGATTTATTTTTTGATTTAAGTGGTATTTGTGTAGGATTTGAGTGGTATTTGTGTGTGATTTGAAAAAGATTTTTGAGGGATTTCTGTGGTATTTGCGTGGGATTTGTGTGGGATTTGTGTTGGATTAGTGTGGGATTTGTGTGGGATTAGAGTGGTATTTACGTGGGTTTTGTGCGGTATTAGTGTGTTTTTTGTTTGGGATTTGTATAGGATTTATGTTGGATTTGAGTGGTATTAGTGTGGTATTTGAGTGGTATTTGTGTAGGATTAGTGTTGGATTGGTGTTTGACTTGTGTGGAATTTTGTGTGATTTGAGTGATATTTGTGTGGTATTTGTGTTTGATTTGAGTGGAATTTGTATGGGATTTGAGTGGGATTTGAACGATATTTGTGTGGGATTAGTGTTGGATTTATGTGGAAATGGAGTGGTATTTTTGTGGGATTTGAGTGGGATTTGTGTGGGACTTGTATGGGACTTGTGTGGTATTTGAGTGGTATTTGTGTTGGATTTGTGTAGGATTTATGTGGGATTTATGTTGTATTTATGTTGGATTTGTGTAGGATTAGTGTGGGATTTGTATGGAACTTGTGTAGGATTTGTGTGGGATTTTAGTGGTATTTGTGTGGGATTTTATTGGTATTTGAGTGGGAATAGTGTGGGATTTGTGTGGGATTTGAGTGATATTTGTGTGGAACTTAAGTGTTACTTGTACGGGATTAGTGTGGGATTTGTGTAGTATTTGTGTGGGATTTGTGTGGGATTTGAGTGATATTTGTGTGGGATTTTTGTGGGATTTGTGTGGGATTTGCGTGGGATTTTAGTGGTTTTGTGTGGGATTTAAGAGGTATTTGAGTGGGATTAGTGTGGGATATGTGTGGACTTGTATGGGACTTGTGTGGGATTTGTGTGGGATTTGAGTGGTATTTGTGTGGGGTTAGTCATGGATTTGTGAAGGAATTGTTTTGGATTTGTGTTGGATTTGAGAGGTATTTCTGTGGAATTTGAGTGGTATTTATGTGGGATTAGTTCGGGATTTGTGTGGGACTTGTGTAGGATTTGTGTTGGATTTGAGTGGTATTTGTGTGGGATTAGTGTGGGATTTGTGTGGGATTTGTGTGGGATTTGTTTGGGATTTGAGTGGTATTTGTGTGGGATTTGAGTGGTATTTGGTGGGATTAGTGTGGGATTTGTGGGGACTTGAGAAAAGTGATATTTGTGGTGGGACTTAAGTGTTACTTGTACGGGATTAGTGTGGGATTTTGTGTAGGACCAGTGTGGGATTTTTGTGGGATTTTTGTAATATTTGTGTGGGATTTTGTGGGATTTGTGTGGGATTTGCGTGGGATTTGAGTGGTTTTTTTTTACCAATTTGAGAGGGTATTTTGATGTGGATTACGTGTGGATATGTGTGGAACTGCGTGTTACTTGGTTTTTGTGGGGGGGGAAATTATTGTGGATTTGAAGTAGTAGATGTTGCGGTGTCTTGGGGTTAGTCTGGGAGTTTGAGAGGTTATTTTGTGTGGATTTGAAGTGATATTTGTATGGGATAGTGCGGGATTTTGTGTGGGTTCTTGTTAGGATTTGTGTTGATTTTGAGTGGTATCTTGTGTGGGATTTAGGTGTGAATAATGTGTGGGATTTGTGTTGGGATTAATTTTGGGATTATATTGGTATTTGTGTGGGGATTTTGAGGGGTATTTTAGTGGGATAAGTGTGGGATTTGTGTGGGACTTGAGTGAACATTTGTGTGGGACTCTAAGTGTTACTTGTACAGGGAGTAGCAGATGGGATTTGTGTAGGACCTGTGTGTAGGGGATTTGTGTGGAGATTTGAGTGATATTTGTGTGGGATTTGTGGGGGATTTGAGTGATATTTGTGTGGGATTTGTGTAGTATTTGTGTGGTTATTGTATGGGATTATTGTGGGATTTGTGTGGGATTTGTGTGGGATTTGTGTGGGATTTGAGTGGTGTTTGTGTGAGATTATTGTGGGATTTGTGTTGGATTTGTGTGGGATTTGAGTGGGATTTACGTGGGATTTGTGAATGTATTTGTATCGTATTTGTGTGGGATTTGTGTGCTATTTGTGTTGGATTATTGTGGGATTTGTGTGGTATTTTTGTGGTAATTGTATGGGATTAGTGTGAGATTCGTGTGGGATTTGTGTGGGATTTGAGTGGTATTTATGTGGGATTAGTGTGGGATTTGTGTGGGATTTGTGTGGGATTTGAGTGGTATTTGTGTGGGATTTGTGTGGGATATGTGTGGTATTTGAGTGGTATTTACGTGGGATTTGAGTGGTATTTGAGTATTATTTGTGTGGGATTTGTGTGGGATTTGAGTGGTATTTAAATAGGATTTGTGTGGTATTTCTGTGGGATTTGTGCGGGATTTGTGTCGTATTTGTGTGGTATTTGTGTGGTATTCGTGTGGTAATTGTATGGCATTATTGTGGGATTTGTGTAGGATTTGTGTGGGATTTGAGTAGTGTTTGTGTGAGATTAGTGTAGATTTGTGTTGGATTTGTGTTGGATTTGAGTGGGATTTACGTGTATTTGTGTGGTATTTGTGTGGGATTAGTGTGGAATTGGTGTGGGATTTGTGTGGGATTTGTGTGTTATTTGTGTGTTATTTGTGGGGTATTTGTGTGGGATTAGTGTGGGATTAGTGTGGGATTTGTGTGGGATTTGAATGGTATCTGTGCAGGATTTGTGTGGGATTTGAGTGGTATTTGTGAGGGATTTGTGTGGATTTGTGTGGGATTTGTGTGGGATTTGTGTGGTATTTGTGTGGTTATTGTATAGGATTATTGTGGGATTATTGTGGGATTTGTGTGGGATTTGAGTGGTGTTTGTGTGAGATTAGTGTGGGATTTGTGTTGGATTTGTGTGGAATTTTAGTGGGATTTACGTAGGATTTGTGTGGTATTTGTGTAGGATTAGTGTGGTATTTTTGTGGGATTTGTGTGGGATTTGAGTGGTATTTGTGTGGGATTTGTGTTTTATTTGTGTGGTATTAGTGTGGGATTTGTGTGAGATTTGTGTGGGTTTGAATGGTATTTGTGTGAGATTAGTGTTGGATTTTTGTGGGATTTGTGAGGGATTTGAGTGGTATTTTTGTGGGATTTGTGTGGTATTTGTGTTGGATTTGTGTTGGATTTGTGTGGGATTTGAGTGGTGTTTTTGTGAGATTAGTGTGGAATTTGTGTTGGATTTGTGTGGGATTTGAGTGGGATTTACGTAGGATTTGGTTGGGTAATTTTGTGGGATTCAAGTGTGGTATTGTGTTGGATTTGTGTGGAATTTGTTTGGTATTTTTTTGTGGGATTTGTGTGGTATGTGTGTGGTATTTGATTGGGATTTGTGTGGGATTTGTGTGGTATTTGTGTGTTATTTGTGTGGGATTTGTGTGGGATTTGTTTGGGAATTGAGTGGTATTTGTGTGGGATTTGTGTGGGATTAGTGTGGGATTTGTGTGGGATTTGAGTGGTTTTTACGTGGGATTTGAATGGTAT
>JABUQX010117254.1:30000-31918 GCA_015478945.1 Trachelipus rathkii | reverse complement strand
TATATATATATATAGTATCATATATATATATTATAATATATATTATATAAATGTATGTAGTATATATATATAATATTATAATATACTATATATATATACCTATATATAGTATATATATATATATATATAATAGTATCATATTTATATATATATATATATATATATATATATATTATATATATATATATATATATTGCTGTAATTGTATTAATGTTTTGAAAGTCACATAACTATACGAATTCATTTATATAAAAAAAATAACGTAAAGCAGAATAAATGGTGGAAAATTTTAAAATTTATATATCTTTTCCAGATAACTTTTCAATATGATGTTATATGTCATCAGGGCATCCGTGTCCTCATAACTTCCGCATAAGCATAACATCCTCATCCGCAATTCACGATTTTGAAATATCCGCATTCGTATCAGCAATTATTTAAATGCTGATTTTGCGATTTATAAAATATTGAAAGGTTATTTATTTCTATTTAGTATTTGATTCATCTTTTTTAGTAGTTATGAATAAAGAAGATTTTTATTTTTTTAATTATGTATATAATATATATATTAAATATATATATATATGTTTAAAATAGATAATATACTTCATATATATATAGATATACTCTAATATAGTTATATATATATATATAATATTATAATATATATATATATATATATATATATATATATATATATTAGTATATATAGCTATATATATATATCGTATATATAATATATATATATATCATTATATATATAATATATATTATAATATTAATTATATATATATCTTATATATACTATAATATATATTATATATATGATTATATATATTAATGAAATATAAGAAATTAAATGAGTCGCTTTATATATAAACGCGTTCATGTAACGAGTGAAATTATCTTTTCTATTTCTAATTTCCATTTCTATTCTATTATTCTATTTATATTATCCCATATTTTTATATCTAGTATAAACTATATAACAAGATATATATATATATATATATATATATATATATATATATTTTTCTCTTTTTTCTCTTTAACTATATATAATATATAATATACTATATACACACATATATATATATAATATATATATATATATTATATATATATCATACAATAGTATATATATCTTATATATATATATTATATCTTATTCTCTTTTCACTTTCCACAGATGCTATGTAGGATGCGCAACATGCACGAAAATAGGATAGTTGAGTAGAAGAACATGATACAACTCGAAAGGAATGCTCCCAATACCATCCCTCAATACCCTACCTTAAGTGAAAGATCGAAGCAGAAAAAGGGAAATACCCACCCTAGGGCTTCGCAAGACTGCGTCAGGCCCTCACTTTTGTTTCTCGTCTGTGTAAGGTTCATCCCTTGGGCCAGGATCACAACCAACCAACCCCCCTCACAAAATCCCGTTATTCACTCTTCTTATTCACCTTGCTTCTCGCCTCTGCCAAACTCACAATCTTTTTATTCACACACTCCTTTACTGACTCAATCCATTTTTTCTTCGGCCTCCCAAAAGCACACTCACCACTATGCGTCCGCTTAACCAACCGACTATCATCTACCCTTTCCATATGACCAAACTATCTCAACCACACAACTTCCTAACACTTTTATTCCTCTTTTTCTCAATTTTTCTCACACCTAACACGCCCCTCAGATTATCCATCTGAACAGATTGAACCTTAGATCTATAGCTTTTATTAAATGTCATAGTTTCACTAATATACATTAACGCCGGTAAGAACATATCCTCATGGAAAACCTTAGTTCACTCAAGACCTAGTCCTTTTGCTTTCGCCATGAATTTAATCGCACCAGCCACCATCCTACTATTCACAGCTTTACTTCTATACTCTGCATCATCCGTTCCCTTTTCATTCAA